>JANZLH020000022.1:6783083-6801534 GCA_026770325.2 Erythroxylum fimbriatum | reverse complement strand
GTTAATCACAATAAAATTACATTAGGCACGAAAACCGGGAATGTCATGTATGCATGTACAGTTATTTCATGTGCACAAATGATACTGTGTACCAATCCTATTATGCATGAACAGTCCTAAGTCATCCCAATCCATCTCATCCTATGCTAAATTTACTATTTTACCCTTCCTGCCAGGGGTGGGATGTTACAAACATTGCTTAGGAAGTGTGGAATCTTCTATAAACTTGTTACTTTGTTTCTGATGATGTTTACTAATTTTAGCTCTATCGATAAGTACATCACATTAACGATTGATTTGTAACAAATTTTCTTTTTGCAAAAAAGTCTATGAAATTGAAGTTTATAGCATTGGACGATGTTTAACAAGTATTTTCCAGTTGATATCAAACCAAATTGTCGATATTGATAGTTGGTATCAAGGTGCTAATTTTCGTACAATCGTTTGGCTAGACCCCGCACTTTTGCATTCCACTTTCTTGCTATGTCCTATTTCACTCCATTTTGTATTTTCATCCACAATTGTTTCATTTGCAACAATCCAAAACAATAACAATATCTCTTATGGATTTCAGTTTTCTGGTTTAGTATGTTTTCTTTTTTTTCCTTCTCATACTACAATTTTTTTTCTCTCAATCACTTTTGAAATATCTCAGTCTGCTTCTCAACCTATCATTCATCCTACCTTTACTTTCTATGGGTCCAATTATGATTTGTGGGCCTAAGAAATAATCAATATGTTTTAAAAGACCTCTCTTCTTAATGTTATGTGATTGGTAAGGTTCTTAAATTCGTTAAAATGAGATTAAATTTGTTAAATGGATAAATGAACAGGATGTAAAAATCTTGAACTAATTTTGTAATACACGTATTTTTGATATTAAAGGAGAATTTTAGTACTTTAACATTGCTTAGGAAGTTCGGAATCTTCCATAAACTTGTTAGCTTGTTTATGATGATCTTTATCAATTTTTGCTCTATCGAAATTTACATTAGATTAATGATTGACTTGTAAAGTGCTTGAATTTTTTTATGATTAAGGTATTGGGCAATGTTTTGCTGATATTTTCTAGCCGAAATCACACAAAATTTACGATATTGACAGCCAGTACCAAAGTGCTAACTTTTATAACATTTTTTGGTCAGTATCGTACGAAACTCGTAATTTTGTTTCCATCTGCACTCTTGTATTCTACTTGCTTGCTATTTACTATTTCGCTCCGATTCAAACTTGTTTCCTCCACAACTGTTTTGTTTGCAACAATAAATAAGAATAATAATATATCTCTTTTGGATTTAAGTTTTCTAGTTCAATGCGTTATCTAGTTTTGTCCTTCTCATGCTACAAATTTTTTCTCTCGACCCCTTTTGAGACCTCTCAGCCTACTTCTCAAGTGATCCTTTGACCTACCTTTATTTTTAATGGGTCCAATTATGATTTATGAGCCTAAGAAATAAGCAATATTTTCAAAAAGATGTCATAATGATGTAATGTGATTGGTGAGGTTCTTAAATCGATAAAAAGAATTGATAAACATGAAATTAAATTTGTTAAATGGATTAAACAACGGGATGGTAAAAATCTTGACCTAAATTTTGGTACTTTGACATTGATTAGGAAGTATGGAATCTTTTATAAACTTGTTACTTTGTTTATGATGATGTTTACTAATTTTAGCTTTATCGGTGTTTACATTGGATTAATGATTGGTTTGTATTTTTTTTGCAAACAATTCCTTGAATTTTTCGAAGTTTATGGTATTGGCTGATGTTTGGTCGGTATTTCTCAACCGATATCATGTAAAATTGCTAGTACCAACAGTCGGTATTAAAATGCTAACTTTCATACCATTTTTGGATCAGTATCTTACAAAACTCGTAATTCTCTTCCCATCTGCACTCTTGCATTCCACTTGCTTGCTATCTATTATTTCACTTAGTTTTAGACTTGTTTCATCCAAAAATGTTTCATTTGCATCAAGCCAAAGCAATAATAATATATCTCTTCTACATTTAAGTTTTCTGGTTCAGTATGTTATCTTGTTTTTTTCTTCTCATACCATAGATTTTTTTTTTCTCTTGGCCACTTTTGAGACCTTTCAGCCTACTTCTTAAGCTATCCTTCGACCTACCCCTATTCTTGAAGCGTACAATTGAGATTAATGGGCCTAAGAAATAAGCAATGTTTTTAAAAAGACGTCTCTTCTGATGTTATGTGATTGGTGAGGTTCTTAAATCCATAAAAGAATTGATAAACATGAAATTAAATTTGTTAAATGGATAAAACAATGGGAATGTAAATGTATTGACCTAATTTTGTAATACAAGTATTCATGATATTAAAGGAGAATTTTGGTACTTTGACATTGCTTAGGAAGTATGGAATATTCTATAAACTTGTTACTTTGTTTCTGATGATGTTTACTAATTTTAGCTCTATCGACATATGCATCGCATTAACGATTGATTTGTAACAAATTTTCTTTTTGCAAACAAGTCCTTGAAATTGAAGTTTACGGCATTGGATGATGTTTAGCAAGTATTTTCTAGTTGATATCAAACTAAATTTCCAATACTAATAGTTGGTATCAAGGGGCTAAGTTTCGTACGATCTTTTGGCCAGTCCTCGCAATTTTGCATTCCACTTTCTTTCTATGTACTTTTTCACTCCATTTTGTACTTTCATCCACAATTGTTTCATTTGCAACAATCCAAAACAATAACAATATCTCTTCTGGATTTAAGTTTTTTGGTTTAGTACGTTATCTTTTTTTCGTCTTATACTAAATTTTTTTTCTCTCAATCACTTTTCAGACATCTCAGCCTACTTCTCAAGCTATCCTTTGACCTACCTTTATTTTTGACGGGTCCAATTATGATTTATGGGCCTAAGAAATAAGCAATATGTTTAAAAAGACCTCTCTTCTTAATGTTATGTGATTGGTAAGGTTCTTAAATCCGTAAAGATGAGATTAAATTTGTTAAATGGATAAATGAACAGGATGTAAAAATCTCAACCTAATTTTGTAATACACGTATTTTTTGATATTAAAGGAGAATTTTAGTACTTTAACATTACTTAGGAAGATTGGAATCTTCCATAAACTTGTTACTTTGTTTCTGATGACGTTGATCAATTTTCGCTCTATCGATATTTACATCAAATTAATGATTGACTTGTAATTATTTTTTTTACAATCAAGTGCTTTAATTTTTTGATGAGTAAGGTATTGGTCAATGTTTTGTTGGTATCTTCCAACTGAAATCATGCAAAATTGCCGATACAGATAGCCGGTACCAAATTGCTAACTTTTGTACCATTTTTTGTCAGTATCGTACAAAACTCGTAATTCTGTTCCCATCTGCACTCTTGTATTCCACTTGCTTGCTATTTATTATTTCACTCCGTTTCGGACTTGTTTCATCCACAACTGTTTCATTTGCAACAATAAATAACAATAATAATATATCTCTTTCGGATTCAAGTTTTCTGGTTCAATACGTTATCTTGTTTTTTCCTTCTCATACTGCAAATTTTTTCTCTCGGCCATTTTTGAGACCTCTCAGCCTGCTTCTCAAGATATCCTTCGACCTACCTTTATTTTTTATGGGTCCAATTATAATTTATGGCCCTAAGAAATAAGCAATATTTTAAAAAAAGATGTCTCTTCTGACGTTATGTGATTGGTGAGGTTCTTAAATCCATAAAAAGAATTGATAAACATGAAATTAAATTTGTTAAATGGATAAAACAACGGGATGGTAAAAATCTTGACCTAAATTTTGGTACTTTTACATTGATTCGGAATTATGGAATCTTCTATAAACTTGTTACTTTGTTTCTTGTACTTGTACATTGAGTTTTGTTAGTTTTTTATTTTCATGATTTTGCCTTAATTTTTAGCATTTAAATCCTCCATAATTTTATCTTAATGTGTTCAAACTCAATTTGTTTATTTACTTCATAGGAAAGGGGTTGGATATGCTATTTAATTGGAAAAAGGAGTGACAATTAGTTTGCATTCAAAAATTCATAATAAAGAAGCAATATTAACAAAAATTAAGGGAGAATCAAGAAGATTTGTGCTAAAAAATATTTTAATTGATAGATTTGTACACAGGCACATTCAATGGATATTGCAACTTTCAAACTTTTCCAAGCTATAAGAGAAAAGTATGTTACAAATTGGTTGAATCTAATCTTGGCCAAATCTAGTGGAAATCAGTGAAGTTATGATTTATTGAATCTAAGGAATCATGACAAAAGGATCTCTGTATAGGCTTAAAATGGCTATAAATGAAATCAAGGTGGAGAAGCAAATCATCCAAGTTTTTCGAGATGCACTTTCTCATTTTTACACAAAGTTTTCTTTTCATCTCCTTAGTGTACGTTAGAATAGATTTTCTGCATAAGAAGTTAGTCATAGTTATGACCATTGTTGGCTAAATTTCTTTATTTTTAGTTGAAAGAAATGGCAACATTTTGAAGCTTTAAAGATTGGGAAGTTATTGGGTCTTAATGCAAAGTGTTTCATTTATTCATATATTGGATTGTCTTTCCATACTTTTGTTTTATGATTATCTTTTGTTGGTTTCTAATGTGTGCTATTAGTTTATTGATTAAAATGATTATTTGTTCGATTAAAATTTGAATGTATAAAGGTTCAATTATTTTAATCTTTTTTTCGCAATTGGAAGTTTTAATTCATTGCATTAGAAATAATTACTTTTACAAAAAAATATTCAACTAGATTAGATGCAAATGCAAATATTATATCATCTTGCTACGATGGTCTTTTTATTTCTTAAAGCTATTGTTTAATTACATTTTGAATTGTATCTAAGGTTGTTAAATAATAAGAGTTAACTGAATTATGCATTTTGGATTAGGTAATCATAAGGAAAGATAAATATTTAATATCACATCAAATATATGATTGATGAAATAATTATTTTATATCAATAATCAATCATAGTTCTAAGGGTAGAAGCAGGGACGTAGCTACGTTTGGCCCAGTGGGGCACTGGGCCCGCCGAAATTTTAAAAAAAGTTAATTTTTTTAATTTTTAATTTTTTTCTATATAAAAATATAATTTTTGGGGTTTGGGCCCCCCAAGATTTAAAAAAAATTTGTTTTGGGCCCCCCTATATGCATTGGCTGGCTACGTCCCTGGGTAGAAGCAACTATAAACTAAGGTTCGATTTATTGATAGCTCCTGTTTTATTATTTAAATAATTTAATTTATTTTTTATCGCAAAATTCATATTATTACAACCACCATTTTAAATATTTTCTTTTTATTGATGATCCAAAATATCTCGTAGGATCGATTCTTACTTTCTTATATTATATTTGTTTTATAGCTGGAATTTAAGATATAATATTTTAAGTTGTATATGGCAGCTCCATCATCTACTCCCCTATAATCGACCTCATTGTGTATATATATCTCAATTATTTCGTTAGGAAATGTTCCATCTCAAATCTTGGTTACAATAACGTGGTCAAGCACGGGGGTGCTAAAGTAACCTTAAATTTAATATGGTTGGGGTCAAGAACACCACAGAAAAAGGATGAGGGCATTATGTTGCTCCAATAGGGCCAAAGGTAATCCATTGGAGAAACTAAAATAACACACACTACACATAAATTTGCATGCCTGAGCCTCACTACCACCCTTTTATATTAACAGAACATTGATCAATAAGAGTATGAATTGCATAGTGCATTCAAAGCCACGACCCCCATATGAAAGCTATATCTCCCTCATGTACATAAAAAGAAAGAATCTGAACGTATGTTCTTTTGCTTGCGCAACTCATATATATGGTGGCTAGATAGAACTTTTAGGAATCTTTTGTTTCTTTATTTATAGTACTTTTTAATTTCGCCCATCTACAATCCCTCCCTAGATCCAACATCTTAGTTATAATTCATGCATATGATCTTATGATTTAATTATTTAAAATTTTTCTTATTTTAATATCTTATTTATTTATCAATATACGACGGTAATGAACATTATTTGTTTAAAATATTAATAAAACATACCTAGAATTAAACATATATTACTTAATATTTCTCGTGGCTTTTTAATGTTTAATAATATTAAGAGCTAACGTTTCCATTTCCGCATTTCCCCTGACGTACCACCTTTACTTTATATGTTTCCCTAAGAACCGTGTGAATGGTTGCATGGCTTAACCTCTCCTTCCTTCTCTAATCTATACGGATCCAATAAGCATAAAGTAATTAGTATATCAAAGGAACATAAATCCATGTGGATAGGTAGCTGGAAACTAACTTATATATGTACATGAGAATCTTTATGTGGGTGCTACTTGGAGTTAGAACCTGATCGAATCTAGTTTTTTACTTTATCTTTTCTTTCTGGAGCTAGCGCCTGCAATTTGTGAGCGACCTAACTGGTGGAAAAGAAATGGCTATTGGAATCTCTTTGCTCCATGGATAAATCACATACAAGATTAACGACATATTGCATCGTTAAAGCTAGCTATATACGAATATATTGGTCTGTCAAACTACAGCTGAGTGATTAAATATTGTGAAGGACGACTAGGAAAGATGGTAAAAGGATCTTTCGGCAAAAGACTCTTATTGCAAACTCCATAGCATGCATCTCTTTCTTTTTCTATCCGACGCTCAAGTAATTAGGTTATTACCACAACTGCTCGATTAATCTCGTATGTTTATGTCGTAAAATTAGTAAGCAAAAGGATTGACTAGAGCACGCAGACACACTCATTCCATATATAACATGTCTACGTTAATGTTACAATCAAATGATAACGGAAGCCACTGGGACTGATAGACCAGTCAAAGATTTAGGGTTTGTAATCATTAAAGCTGATAGCGTGTCTTTGCTCATATCAAAATGATATTTTAAGAAAAGGATTTAAAGAAACAGAAACCAAACAGTAAAGGAAAAGTAAGTTTGGAAAACAAAAGAGAAAAAGCAAAAGCAAACAGAATGTGACGACGTGCCAGGTAGATTTGTTTCTTCATCTAATGATGGGACCTATGTATTTTTCTCAAATTGTTGAATGATAAAAGCATTCTTTCTCCCTTTCTCTCTTGGAAAAGAGAAGACCCAAGAAGAAGAATGATCTCAAACGATCATATGGACCCCCCATCATCAGTTCTCGTTTCATGCTTTACGTGTCAAATTCCAGTCATGTATATTAAAGCATTTATAACTATAACCTGTACGTCCCGCTTCAACTAAAAGATAATACTTGGGTTTCATGAGCACACAAATTTGGACCAGCTAAAGCACATTTCCTCAAAATTATAGAAGTACGCGGTCATGATGTCTCCTAAAAGACACTTTGGTCACTACTCACTAATTAAGCAAGTATAAATTCCAACAGTCATATGAGAATTTATTTATGATAATGTAAAAATAAGTTACTTTCTTTTTGGTAAATCTCTTGCCATACAATTATCAGTCATATGAACGTAATGATACATTACTATATATTACTACCATACTCTTCTAGTGACCATATGTATAAATACTTTCCATTGTTCAAGGAAAACCTAATACGTGCGTCAAAAGCCATCAACCATATAGCCATCCAATTAGTTAAACAGCTCCCATTTTGATCCCACTATTGTTACAGAAGAGGTGTATGTTGTTTCACTTTTATTGTTTCAATGTTGTTCCAACTTATTTCATGCACACATTTTGTGAGATTTACATAAATATTTGAATGAGATAAGTTTAAACAGTATTATAATAGTAAAAGTGGAACAGGTGATCTGATTCCTACTTTACAAGTAACGATATAGTTGTTACAACAAACAAACTTACAATAAATTAGTAACTAAATAATATATGTCTGTGGACAAATTGATGAACAGAACAAATTTGGATCACCGTTATCGTAAAGTAATGCATTGACTAATCTTAATTAGTTTTACTAAAAATATGGATACTATATATAGGCGAGGGTTTGTCTTCATTCTGTTCATATCATAACTAAGATATATTAATTAGACTCTTTTCCTACGTTCTGGCCGGATTGCCTTTCACGTATTCTTTCTCAACTACATTGACAAGTCATAGTCTCATCATCTAAAAAGTACATGCATCGCTGACATCAGATCAAGATTTTGTGAACGTTTAGCGAATGCTCTTCCACAGTTTCTGAAAATAAAAATTTTCCACATATAGACGTGATTATATTCTCCCAAGTGAATTTTTCTCCTATTAAAAAAAAAGAATAACTTTTCTTTTAAATTAACAATGTCTTAAAACTTATAATTAGATCATAATTATCCTAATTAAAAAGAGATAGATTTACGATGAGAATAAAACTCTATTCACAAAATTTGAACCCCAAACCTTAAGGAAAAACAAATTTCTGACCATGGACGTTGGTTGAACTTGAACTAGGCTAACTTTGGCGAACCATTGTTAACTGTGATATTCCAACTAAGTCATGATGCAGGCTGACTCATGAAATGCCAAATTCTATAGGATGCTTGTAAATTAATTAAATTTAGTAGAAAATAAGACTCATGGATGTGAAGTTAGTGTGGTTTTCATGAATGCTCCTATACTGCTTCCGAACTTAATTTTCATTTCACTCGTGAATCCCAAGATAATATGAACCTGTCCTGTCCTCAGAATTCATTAACCAATTTTCGCTTAAATAACAACCCATATAAGTAAGTTGCCTTCTTGTTAGCCTGGAGATTTAAAATCTAGAATAGGCAGTACTTATTAGGTCAGAAAACTTATTACGAAGTATTTCACCATTGAAGCTAAAGCATATATATATATATAAGTGTGGCATATAGAAATCAGTTATGATCAGATGGTTGTAACTGGTAATCATGTTGCTTATGTACCAATCATTAATGACATTCTACCACAAAAGAAAGTTGTCGTTAGTAGCACATGCTCTTCGATCCATTTAATAGATAGTTAATTCATGGACAGTTTCTGTATGCACTTTAATCTATGTAGTACTACAAGGACGATATGCTTTACCGACCGACTCAATGTTGATAAATGCCAAGGGCGCAAGGATGGAATTATCGAATACATCAATACTCGTATTATGTTACGCCAATTGTATGCATCGATTACTAAGCCTATATTTAATATACAGGTGATTAAAATAATGGGGTATAGGCCTGGAATTGCGTGTTGTAGGTATGGGCGGTTTGTGGACTCCACGCAGCCTTTTGAGAGGGACTCTAATTTTTGTTAGTTTGTGGGCAGACAAAAGCAGGGAAGCTTCTTATCCCCTATGTTGGTTTTCATACAAAACCTTACACATAGAATCTGCAAAAGCCAACCAAAGCCAATTCTATTTTATTTACATTCCAGTTATCAAACTTACTGCTCTTTTTACTCATTATTCTTTTTATTACTCTACTCTCTTATATTGTATTCTTATTTCTAAAGAAGTATACATTTTAATTAGCGATATTATAATAACTAGACTAGTGTACACAAATCCTATACTAACAAAAGGATAAATTAAATTAAACAAAAATGTGTAGAGGACGACAGGTGGTAATGGCAAAATTGTAGAATTTAAGAGTTCGAAGGGTTAATCTTAAGATCTCTGTCATGCAACAGTGGCCTATAATAGTTCAATGTCGTACAAGCTTGTCCATCAACATCTTCTGTTTCTATCTCCTTCCAGATTTGTCCGACCTATACTTTTGTGCTTTCTCCGTCTCTCTCATTAGCAATCAAGTGTTTGAATCAATGGCCCCAATGAGTCTCCCACCCGGATTTAGATTTCATCCAACAGACGAGGAGCTTGTTGCATATTATCTTGATCGAAAGATCCATGGCCGCACAATTGAGCTTGAGATTATCCCAGAGGTTGATCTCTACAAATGCGAGCCATGGGATTTACCTGGTAAGTACCTATACTCCCCTAGAGGTAATTAAATTAACTTGAGATTTTAAAATAACAACTGATCAAGTTGATGGTGATGGCGATGAACAGATAAATCATTTCTACCAGGAAAAGACATGGAGTGGTACTTCTACAGTCCAAGGGATAAGAAATATCCAAACGGTTCAAGAACAAACAGGGCAACAAGAGCTGGATATTGGAAGGCCACTGGGAAAGATAGAGCAGTTCATTCCCATAAACTCCAAGTTGGTATGAAGAAGACTTTAGTTTACTACCGAGGTAGGGCTCCTCATGGCATCAGAACCAACTGGGTTATGCATGAGTATCGTTTGGTCGATTCTTTCTCTACCGCCACCGCTGCTGCAGCTACTTTAAAGGTAAGTACAATTGACTGATCACATAGTTACTCTTTTAACTATCTTGTAATTAAATACATAATCAACAATTTGCGTATAGTACTTTGGAATATTTCATATACACATTCATTTCTCTTAACTAGATTTATTAATTCGAGTGACTTTCAGCTATCAAGGTTAACTAAAGCAAATAATATCATAATGAAGTAAGATAGACAAAATAAAACATAAATGCATACGCAGAAAGGTTATATACAGTCACCAAAAGATATAGGTTGATGCAAGCAACATTGGTTACAGGTGTCTTTAGGGTTTACCTGCATTCATTCCTTTAATCAAGGATAAGGACGAATAGTCATTTGTGTCATAAAGATAGCAGATATTAATTAATAACAAGTACAGAAATGAGAAAACCCTTGAATCATTGTTGAGGTTCGAAGGTGGACATCGAAATGAATTAATAAACGGAGTTAAAGTTCTTCATATCAAATCAACACGTCCTTAGCAATACTTGGCCTTAAGAAAGATTCGCGAGACATAAAAAATTGAAAAGGAACCATGATTATGATTATGATCATTATCACGATCCGATCAGTTGTTGCCTGTCTCTTTATGTTGATTGGATGCAACATGTAAATATCATTCTAAAGAGCAGCTACATAGATGTCCGTCAGACATAATGATTATAATGTTTTTCTTATGACCCTTATCATTTGCGGATCTTCCTTTTTACGACAATGCTCTTTTTCTTTACTAAAGAACAGCTTATCATCAACTTGATGACGATGAAAGAGTCTTTATTTTTAAGAAGACTTTAGTTGTACATGCCATGTTTTCCTCACGACTCTAATCATTTGTATATGAAACATACATATCTATCTCTTCTTTTTTCTTTTTTCTGGCGCAAAATCATATCCATCTTTGTGTTCTGTTTCTGCTTCTTTTCCTAGTTTCCTCTTTCCGATCTTGCTTTTCTTGTACATCTTTTATATTTCTTAATATCTTTTTATTTCTTTTGTTCTTTTTCAAAAAAGAAAAGAAGATACAATAATCTTGACGATAAGTTTCACACTCTAGGATTGCATGATGCAGGACTCCTACGCCTTGTGCCGAGTTTTCAAGAAAACAGTACAACTTCTGAAAACAAACAATAAAGAAGAGAAAAATGAGGAGGAGCTGACAATGTGTTTTTCTTCGGAAGAACAATTGTTATTGGAAGAAACAAGCAGTGGACGACCCGTTTATGATTGTTCTAAAGGAAGAGATTCTAACGATGAAATTGGAGGTAATGATGATTATTATCATAACAATAATAATGACAATAGTAACAAAATGATGTGTGAATATACATCATCCTCTGATGTCACTCATCAAGCGGTCGACGAAAGTGGGTTTAGTTATGCATTTGCCTCCGCCTCCGATGAAGCAAACAGTACTTCACCTAACATCTACTCCATGTTTGTTGACCACTTCTCACAGAATCTACTTCACCAGGTACGTTCCCTCTCCAACATCACACCTTGAATATTGGTGTTGCTTTCTCATAAAAACTCTCCAAATTAATGCTAATATGACCTAATCAATTCATTTTTCATGCGCTCTTCTACATTAATCACTAGTGTATTATTTTGTAATGACTTGAATAGAGATTAAATGCCGAAATGTTATACAATGATGAATAACTAATAATAAGATGAACAACATGTGACATAATGTATTCACTTTAAGATATAATTATATTTCTGAAACTAATCATTCTTTTGTTGTTCAAAGCTTGATCATCTCCGCTACATAACTAACTACTATACAGCATTGTAGATTTTGTCTTGCTATGGAAATAAAGATTCATAAGCTCAGTATCCTCCCGGTATCTATTTATCTATTCATGGCTTAGTTCACAGAAGGAATGCAAACTTAATTGAAAGCCCGTTGGGGCAAAATTAGGTTGGCAATGGTCCACAGAGGAAGTCCCTTTTAAGTTCTCCTTTAGTCTTAATTTAAAGTAAAGAACCAAAAGTTGGAAACCATGAACGACTCTCCATCGATCTTTTCCCAAAGTTTCAATTTCTTCTAAAAAAGTGTTCTCTATCTATCTGTCTTAAGACTAGACTGACTCGAGTTGGGTTTCTTTTTCACCGTTTTCTATGACTTCTTTTGACTGACTCAGTAACCATCATTTCATTTCAAACTTCCAACATCTTTCTTCCTGATTTTCCTCACTTCCTTTATTCCATAACTATATATCAACAAAATTAAAATGTCACTGCTTTCAAGAAACATGGCTCTCCCAATATATGCATGTATTTATATTTAATGTAATTATAATGATGGTTTTGATGGTTACGGGGTGTGATGCAGGACATGGAGATGTCAATTCTAAGCTATTCATCATCATCATCGAACATTCAATTGGAATATCAAGCTCCCTATCCACCATTAGAGCTGGAAGACTTCCCACAGATAAATATAAAGCCATCAGCAGCAAAACCTCATGGCATCTCCATGGATTGCATAAACGGAAGCTTGGAAGAGATTTTCTCGTTGTGTTCCTCTGATCATCCGGACAATAACAACTACTCTAACAATAATACCGAAACACTCGCACATACTCTAACACACTAATTAAGAGACGGTTGCTCCGATTTTTTTCTTTTTTTTTTTTGTCTTTGTTAAATAATAGTTTATTGTTTGATCACTTGGAATTGATAATTCGTAGTGGTAGGGATAGGATATTTTGTTCCGTCCTTCCTAAGGAAGCTTTTTTTTTTCAGTTGGGTGGTTTATAGTTAATCCCATTTGGAGTGGGCTGCCATATAGTATGATGGTCAAGGGTACACCATTTCTTTCTCATTCTTAATCTATTTCATTAATTTGTTCATCATTTTCCTTTTCTTCTACACTGTAACACTAATTATGACAAATAATATGTCAACCTCATTGAATTTCTAAGTCTATTCTCAGACTTCATTGTCAGAAGAACAAATAAGAATAGATTAGAAAATGAAGTGAGAATCAAATAGCAAAGACGGTTCTATGAATATGAATAAAGATAATTTGAGCATCATTTGAAATGTTCCTTTTTGAGTGAATTGCGATATGCAATTCCATTAACTCTGAAAATTTAGTTAAATTTTATACAAGTAATCTTAAAATGAATCGAAATTTTCTCAACCAAATATTAATTTTTAACTTCAACTTAAAAATACATTAAAATTATTTTCAATTGATCTTACTTCATTATAAATGCTGTAATTTATCTTTTCATGGCAAAATTAATTTGGATTGGTCACTGGAAAAGAAAACGTATTATCTTAGTCATATTCTTTGTAAGTTAAACTTTTCATTTATAATATGTAGTTGGTGTCAAAAACCTTGTCCCTTGTTTGCATTCTGTCATGGCCAAAACATTCTGCAGTAGAGTCATGTTGCGATGAAGATTGACAGAAGATAAAGACGTAAGAGGTTCTCGTATGATGGTGATTTTTGCTTGCCTTTGGCCTTTGCTTAGTTTTTTTTTTCCTTTTTTTATGGATAATAATATCTTAAAGCCTACGAAAAAGATGATGATTCTTATTTGTTCTTTTAAGGATATTTTATTTAATTTATGTTAAATTGCTAAATATTTATCATTTATTGCATTATTGACAAAAATAGTTACCTTTGTGTTGAGTTTTTTAATAAGGGTAAACCCAAAAAGAGAGGTTAAAAAGAAATTAAAAAATCATCTTAATTATTCAAAAATTTAATTAGTTTAATTTACTTTATAAATCTACAGTAATATATAATGGCTTAAAATAATTATATCAGTGAAGTAAAAATTTATTAAAAATTTTGAAATTTAACAAAATTCTTATGTTTTTATTTTACTAAACATGTTTTATAATTAACCAAAATGATATCCTTTTGGATGTGTTTGCTAAAGTGAGGCTGAGGAACTCAATCTTGTCGTGTTCTTTTGCCGTTTTAACAGCTAAAGATGGATCAATATCTGGCATTTGAGCATTTGAGCTTTAACATCTGAGTGAGTGATTTCTGTTTTCTAATCTACGGCAACAAAAAGTGGCACAGTGCAAGACAATCGGTTCGTCGTTAGCTTTGAGGTTTGATTTTGTTAAACTAGTTGAGATATTGGTTATATGTTTGTAATATATTGTATCCTTACTAATAAATGTAAATAACAGAAGTGGCCCAGTTGCAAGGTAACAACAGGAGAAGCAGATATGTATGGCATTAATTGGTGCTCATGTTCATTGTCAAATTATTGTTGATGTGCTGCTTGCGAACTTGATAATGATCTTGTTTTTAACAATTCTGTTGTTCCATAGGGGGGAGACTCTGGTACAAAGAGGGACAAGGTTGACAAAAAGAGAAGACAAGACCAATAATTATGATTAGAAGGTTGGTTTGTTCAACTACGTATGTTAAATAACTCAACATTACTGGATTTGATAGGATTTTTTTTTATTATGGCTGGAATATGAACGAGATTGATTCTGTTTCTCTTTGTGAATTGAATCAAGTGTCTCATTATGAATTTTGTAGGATATGGAGGCTACTGTTGTGAGTGGTAGATGTGAAAA
Source organism: Erythroxylum fimbriatum (assembly GCA_026770325.2). Classification (NCBI taxonomy): domain Eukaryota; kingdom Viridiplantae; phylum Streptophyta; class Magnoliopsida; order Malpighiales; family Erythroxylaceae; genus Erythroxylum; species Erythroxylum fimbriatum. Next base: position 6,786,692 of record JANZLH020000022.1, on the reverse strand, counting down.
TGATAGCCATCAGTTGTAAAAAAAGCTTAAAACAACTCTTCTTTACTTGGAAATCAGGTGCCATTGATTTCTTGAAGCTTTGATGCATTTTATAGGTCAATCCTCGAACTCATCAGCTAAAGATATGTGATTTTGGGAGTGCAAAGATGCTGTTATGGTTACTTCCTTTTTTTTTTTTTGGTATAAAAACGAGCCGGAGCCAAATGAAGAACTACATACGAGTGACCCGGGGGAGAGAAACTCCCACTTGGTCAGCTAAAAGGAAAGGCGAGAGACCAGCTGCAGGGCCATGAAACCAGTGCACCCCCAATTATAGACCATAACTAAAATTGGCTAGCCAATCGGCACAACAATTACCTTCACGGTATACATGACGCACTCTCACTTCCCAGTTTCGAGAGAGAAACTCTCTAATAGCTCGAAGTAATGCACTGATTCCCCGAGTTCACGGAGAGGTAAGGAGCGAGACGACCAAGGTCGAATCCACCGATAAATCAATTCGTGAGTACCCAACTGCCAAGCAAGTTGTAACCCATAAAAAACAGCCCATAATTCAGCTTGCCACGCTGGGCGTAACCCAACATTCGCGCCAAAACCCACTAGCCACCCGCCACTAACATCACGGATTAGACCACCCGCGGTGGCCGGTCTGGGATTCCAAACTGATTTAAGTTTATTTATCTATGTTAGGTGCCAGGAGAACCCAACATTTCTTACATATGTTCATGATATTATAGGGCACCTGAACTTATATTTGGGCCTACAGAATATAATACAGACGTTGATACGTGGTCTGCTGGTTGAATCCAACACGAGAAGAGATCAAATGCATGAATCCAAACTACAAACGAATAATTACGATGCATTGCTATAAGAAATAATTAGTGTCACATTGTCGTAAGAAATAATTAGTGTCACATATATAGCTAGTCATCCTAGTTATATTGTAATTTTTTATAATTTTAGCATTTATAATTTATAAAATGGTCTCTGCATTTATTTTTTTGTCTATAAGAATTGTTAAGGTCATAATTAAAATTTTATATACGGAGAATATTCTTTTTGTTGGTATAATTTAATAATATTTTACTTTTTATACGGTGCTTCAAATTATCAATTATATTTGTATAATATTTTTGTATAATAAATTAACAAAAAATATAAATATTATATACAATAATGTGGATTTAAAATGTCACAAATAATTATAATTAACATGGTATAAAATTTTGTTAAAATGTATATTAAAAATTTGACAACATTTTACAAAATATAGCTAAAATGTTTGACTATATTTTAAAAAATGTAGGTAAAACTTTTTGGTTATATTATCATAAACGTAGCTAAAAACCTTAGGTATGAAAACTAAGCATAGCCAAAAGGAATCAGCGACGATTTCTAGAAACATCACTAATAGTTTTTTTTCCTATAAATATAAAGCTAGGAAATAATTGTTAGCAATGATTAGCAAAAGACGTTACCTATAGTTTTTTGCTACGAAAATTTGGTGATATTTTTTATGACGAATAGAAATCGTTGTTAAAAACCATTACCTATGATTTTTGTACTTTTTTCGTAGCTAAATGTAGTTTCTGTTGTAGTGAATGCATGGCATTCTACAACTTATCTTTACTCTAGATAGTACATAAGTATTTGATTGTGAACTAATATTAGGTTATTTTTGTAGAGGAATAAAAAAATTATAGAAAATCGAACAATTATATAATTTGTACCTTATGTAACACGTTAGGATTATTTAGCTATAAACGTTTACAAAAGTAATAATAATAAACAAATTAGAATTCTTGAGGAATATTCAAGTACCAAAAAGATCCAGTTATATTAGAGTAATTATGTTGGAGTCAAGTTGTATAGCTTCTCATTTGTTATGGCTTGACCCTTTTAAAGTAGATATTGGCAAAAGACCTTTCTTCTATAATTTCATAAAAAGAGATTTAATATTTGATTTATTTGGAGTTGCCACCGTTATGAGAATGATATATAATGATTTTCTTATTAAAGGAATAACTACTGGTTTACCTCATGGTCAGATAGATAGATGTTTAGATTTCTATGATTATTTTAAATATTTGTTGTCGAATATAAAAAAACTTATTACACAAGAAACTATTTTTAAAAAAAAGAGTTGAAGGAGTAGGTATTATTGGTGTGGAGGAAGCAATAAATAGGGGGTTATCTGTACTAATTCTCTAAGCTTCTGCAGGATAGTGAGATATTTGTAAAGTTGATCATTGTCATCATCATCATCATACCTAGTTCAAAGTCCCGCAATGAAGCAAGATTTGGGGAGGTCTGATAGTACGCAGTCTTACTCCTACATAGTAGAGAGGATGTTTTCGGTAGACCCACATGCAGATGTGACAGGAAAATAGTGATGCAGGTTAACAGAATAAATAAGTAAAAATTGGCATGCAGAATATTTAAGTAAAATACATAAATAAATAATAAATAAAATATAATTCGACTTTTTTAAAAATAAAGTATATTTAAAACTAAAATATAATGAAATATATCATCTTTTTATTTGTAGAAAAGCACCAATACTCAGATGATAAGAGAGTAATAAAGCATCAAAGAACTGTAGAAAAGCACTAACACCTAGAAGATAAGTGAGCAATGAAGCATCAAAGAACTCGACTTTTACTCGACATGTAGAAGCACAAAACGTCTGAAACCATAAGATCATTAAGCATAAAAAGTCGATCTTGACATAAACTCAACAATATCATATGCAAAGAGATCAGCCTAATCAAATCTCGAAAGCATGAAACACTAAATAAAAAAATAAAAAATAAAAAAGTAAATTTAAGAAAACCTAACAAAACTTAGAAGACACCAAAGCAAAAGAGATTGATTAATTAAGAATCTTACCCAAAAAGAGGAGGTTGTGGAGAAAGAAGAGAGAGTGAGAGCGCCAAGAAAGAGGGAGAGTAATGTTTACATACCTCTTAATCAATCTTAGGAAAAAGAACCGCCTATTTACATATCTTGTCGAAGAAGAGGGCATAACCTTCATGAGAGAAAGGGGCGAGAGGATTGGCAGAGATCCGATGCTGCTTCAATCATATCACTCTAAAGTTTTCTCTTGAGACTCGATTTGCTCACGAAAGCCTATCACAAAAATCCACAAACAAAAAGCAAAAAAATACAAATAACTCTAAAATGTCATTCTCTGCACATACTCACTCCCACACACCTCCACCAATGCCACCCTCCTTACATTGCTCCCATAGAACATTTTCTCCAACTTATCCATATAAGAAAAACAACAACAAAAATTAGCACAACACCAACTCTATAATGCATGCAATTACACAATCCATTGTATCCTAATCTTTTTATGGAACTGGTAAATGTTACCAAACACAAAAGGCAGTTTTGGCTACTGTAAACGATCTAGAAGGGGGGTTGAATAGATCTTTCTAACTTTTCCCGTAAATCTACAGAATAATCAAAAGTCAATTCACACAAAAACTGAATTAAGCAAAATCAAATATAGAGAGTAGAGAAAAAGGGCAAACACTGTTTTTATAGAGGTTCGGTGCTAAGACCTACGTCCTCTACCTAAGCTTCCACTTAGGATTTCGG
>JANZLH020000022.1:6766583-6776886 GCA_026770325.2 Erythroxylum fimbriatum | reverse complement strand
TGTATGTATGTATGTATGTATGTATGTATGTATGTATGTATGTATGTATGTATGTATGTATGTATGTATGTATGTATCATGTAGAGTTAGTTTTTCTATAATAAATTACATACTGTATGATGAAAATAAATTGCATAAACATTTTATCTTTAGTATTGCGTTATGACTCTCAGTACAATGTATAATGGTGAAATATAATTATTTCCTTCTCAAGATCTTTTACTTTTTCTCATCATGTGGGAATTATAATTAATTCACATTTATCTAATTCTAGCAATGTAGGAAGAAATTTAATTAAGATTTTAATTTGTATATTTCCAAAAGCTCTTTTTTTTTACTAGGAACTTTGGGTATAGCTTTATATGGTTCTAATGAACCAATATTCCATTTTGAAATATCATCCAATCAATTATGCCATATAACTTTGGAAATATCATTGTATATTGGATTTCTTATTATCTTTACTATCAAATCAATGATATGCCTTTATATAAATGGTTTTCCAAATACCTATGGGGAACGACTTTACAGTACTTGTATGCTTATAGTACTTGTATGGATTGATTCAAATCAATATGAAATTATTAATGCTACATCAGAATTACTTTAGTTGCAATGACTATTAACTGATGTGAGTGCCACACATTCTTCTATCACTATGCTTCATTGTGATAATATAAGTTTTATACAAATTTGTCGTGATGACAGTTTTCATGAGGGAACCAAATACATTGAACTTGATTACCATTTTATATGCCATCATGTTATTCATATTAGATAAAATCCTAGCCAGATATTCTTGTATATCCTATTTGTTTAACTTAACGTTATTTAAAATCCTATCCTATCTTATATGTATATGTATATGTGTATGTGTATGTGTATGTGTATGTGTATGTGTATGTGTATGTATATGTATATGTATTTGTATAAGTATACGTATATGTATATATAGATGTATAGGTATAGGTATATGTATATGTTATGTATATGTATATGTATATCATGTATAGTTAATTTTTCTATAAATAAATTGCATACTATATGAGGAAAATAAATTCAATAAACATTTTATCTTTATTAACTCTCATTAGCAATGTATAATGGTGAAGTAGAATTATTTTCTTCTCTAAGATCTTTTACTTTTTCTCATCATGGTGGAATTATAATTAATTCACGTTTATCTACTTCTAGTCGTGTAGGAGGAAAGAAGCAGTTGTATTCAACAACAGAGTTTATTTTATATATTTCCAGAAGCTTTTTTTATTACTAGGAGCTTTAGGTATAACTTTATATGGTTTTAATGAACCATTACTCCATTTTGAAATATTAGCCAATCAATTATGTTATTTTATCTTTAGTTAATAATAGTAGGTGCAATGAAAATATTCTATGTAACTTTAACATTCCTTGGGCAACATAAATTCAAAAAGAAAAATAGCTTACTTTCAACATAAGTTCAAAAAGAAAAATAGCTTACTCTTCTGTCTCTCATATAGGTTTTATAATTATAGGAATTTGTTTTATAAGTTATACGGGACTTAACGGAGCCATTGTACAAATAATATCATATGGATTTATTGAAATTGCATTGTTTTTCTTAATAAGAACAAGTTTTCATAGAATATCTCTTGCTTATCTTTATAAAATGGGTGGAATGGCTACCCTAATGCTAAAAATATTCATGATGTTTAGTATATCATCATTAACCTCCCTTGTATTGTCAGGCATGGGTGATTCTTTTGCTAAATTGAAAGTATTTTTAAAATAATTATTGACAAAAAGTTTCTATTAATAATAAAAATACTAATTACTTTTGTAATTGAAGTTTGAATGATATTAAATCCAATTTATTTCTTATCTATGTTATGTTAGATGTTCTATGGATACAAGTTGTTTAATGTATCTAATTCTTTTTGTTTTTAATCAGGACTTTTGGAGTTATTTGTTTCTATTGTTATCCTTCTTCTTGTGATAGTGATAGGTATTTATCTAGATTTCATGCTATCATTATCTATTGACACAGTCGAAGCTATTATATATATGTAATTTTTTTAATTTTATAGGCAATTATAAATTTAAAAATTAAAAAAGAATCCCATATTTTAAAATTGTAAATTGTTATACGAATAAAACTTCCTTTTCTTTTGTTTTCAAATTTAAGCTAAAAATGAATTGAAACAAATCATGTTTGGCATTTGTGATAGCTTTTTGAATCGAGTAATATTGTGATTCAAAAGGTACTTATTGTTTTGCCAAAAGTTTGTTATATATGTCAAATGACATAGCTTGACATATATGTATGTGTGTGTGTGCGTTTGTCTGCAAGTGGGTGGGTCGGGGGTGCGTGCATGCGTGTGTGCGTATGTGTTATGTTGTCTTATCCTTCTATTTGTCAAACTTTTACTTCAATTCAATTAGATGTCAATATAAATGAAACATAACTATATAAGCTTATTCCTAAAAAATTAACTCTAGAATACCATATCCAAATTATAAAAAAGATGATAAGGGCAATAATTACCGAACTGAAATCGTTCTAATTTTTATTTGTTTTTGTTTGAGTACGAAAATAAATCACAATTATGATCTAAGTAATATATGCTTAAGTTTCTTTTGAGTCCTAATTCCAATATGATCCCCACACTTCACTAGCCTAGATTATTCTCAAAAAAATGCTTATAGTTGAAAAGATAAACCTTATACTAAGAATATGATAATTTCAATAGTCTAATTATTAAATGAATTGAAACCTATAATAATTCTTAGGAAAAAATAAATATTGCTTAAAACAATGCTTCATTCCATCATGTATTGGACCTCATTAAAGGAAAATTAATCATTTAATAAATTATTTCCTTTATGACTCTTGAAATGTAATTACTAGAAGTGTCATCGATAATAATGACCTACATAAAAGAGAGCTATAACCTAATATCACCATACTTATTTGAATTATTAACCATTAGGATTAAAGAGCATGTACTATTTTTTTTATTGATCTATATTAGTCAAAACACTCAAAGTCCTAAACCGTTAGGATTAAGAACATGTATTATTTGGTCGGTGCTTCAGGGTATGTTCGGTAATCGATGAGATTTCAGTATGTGGGGTTTAAATCATCTGAAGATAGATAATGCAATAATAGTAAATTGGTGTTTAAAGGTCTAAAAAAGCGTAGAAAAATTTAGACAATAAAAAAGATAAGAATTAAGTAGAAAATAGGTTAGCCAAAAGAAAATTTACAATATAAAGGCTGAACAGAAGAAAACTTAAAAAAATTAATAGTGCTTTGACATCAAGTTATCATAAATAAAACAAAGAGAATTTTAAGAGGATATTATATTTTTTATTGTGTTTCTTATACAAAAGAAGAGAATTCTTTATATAGGATATAATGGAATAATATATAAAGAAAGAGAATATTACAATGTAATTATAAGAATAATTTAAGCCTAAATTATTCTATATATAATATATATATATATGTTAACAGATTCGAATCCATAAATTTTGTTTTTTCCACACGACTTCTATTTGAAATAGACAAAGCAATAGGCATGGCAATATCTAGGAAGTTTTTTACTTTTGATTTAGTTAGTTTTTTAAAGGAGACAGAAACGTATTAGCTAAATATATAAATATGTTTCTTTGTCATGGTTTGAGACAATGATTTAATTGCACATCAAATTTATTTTGACCAATAATTTATATACATAATATTTATTGTCTATGATTAGAAAACATGGCATTTATTCAATAAATGCATCATGATTATTATAGGCTAAACATAACAAACTGGAAAAGCCTTTCCCTTCTTTTCTATATATAGTGGTAAATGATTTCAATATCCCTTGTAAAAATGGAATATTAAGGCACTCAAATCTATCATTAGATTTGAGAAATTCTCAAAGGATTGGAAGATATCACCGAAGGAAAGCTTAGGTAAATTTTGTCTCATCTCTCTCTACATTAGGATTTTGAGTTTGGTGCTAAGATATGTTGTTCTCCATGATTGATTGTGCATGAAACATGGTTTAGATGAATGAAATACATCATAGAGAGGGTTCTTTAAGTCAAAACCAAAATTGTTCCCTTTAGGTGAAACTTTGTGAATTTTTGAATATCTTTTGAAATTGATGGTTTAAATGAACTCTATAATATTAATTATGTATGTATGAAGTGAATTGATGATGGAAAATGAGGAAGAAGTACATTAGAAGGAGGCTTTCAAGTTTATGCCTTTAGGTGTTTTATAAAATGCCTAAGTGAACTTGGTTTAGGATTTAAGGATTTTGATAGTGTGCATTAAAAGAGGCTTTCATGGGTGATATCCTAGTCCATGACCCGCGAGGGTGTCGTGCTAGAGCACTCAATTAGTCAAAACTCAGTACAATTCTTTTTGAACACAATCAAATGCTCAGAAATCAGTAAACAATTTGGGCCTGCATTATTCCATAAACATTTTTCAAATCAACAGTAGTTTGTTTATCACTAGGGTCCATTCTAGAAACAAAACACCCATAATCATTATGTCAATACAACATGCTTATATTCATATACACATTGTATAATAATTTCAAAATACATTCCTTAATATAAAATTTGCTGAAATTATAATTCAGTACAAAAATAAAGAAATATAATGTAGACGCGAATTGATCCCGAGCTCTACCTCTGACTTGTATGTAGTAGGTATACTCCCGTTTGCCTAACGGGGTATTCTTCTGATCCGGAAAAATATTGGCAAATTTTGGGTGAGTTTTGCGAACTCAGTGAGTGACCATCTTCGATGGCTTACCCAATTACATACAATATTCACATCATTACATATTTCACACTTCACATTCAATACAATTTAATCACTCATATTATGCATATGCAGTGCACATGAGACCCACTTTCTTTTTGTTATTTTGTTGTGACCGAGTGCCTAAACTGTCCCATATAGGGCTCATTAATAACTGTCCCTTATCCGTTTGGGGGATACAGGGCTCATTAAACATTGATCCTGAGGCTCTGATTCACTTTTGAGCTCGAAGCTCATTTTCACTCGTTGAGCTTTAAGCTCTAATCGTTGGCTACTCTAGTCACATATACCATTATATGTCATGCATCACTGACATTTGCATAAACTCATTCAATCACTTTTCCATATCATCGGACCTTTGTCCGGCATTCAACGTTAGAGTTGAGAATTCACACTTTCATTCATATGCAAATGCACATTCAGAACACATTTAACAATCACATTAAGTACACTTATTTCATCCAATTCACATTTAAGTAGCACTTCAATATCCTAATCAAACATTACAACCATCGGACCTCATGTCCGGAACCCAATATTAGTCAATCACATTCAGTAGTCAATTAATACAAATTGAGATAAAGCAAACAATGAAGTGAGACCATTTCAGTCTATTCACAGTACGTTCCAGATTAGCATTAGCTTAAAATTTTTGGGAACGCCTAAATGCGAACCTTTAGCCTGCACAACCCATTTATGAATGATACACATACATCACAATTTGTACAATCATAAGTGTTTAATAATGCACATGACTGAAACGAAATATGTACAATGCATGTTCATGACAATCCCGAGTATTTTAACATTAATCTCTTTACAAAAATCATTCCCATTTCAAAATTCATCTAAGTATAATTTATACTTAGGTTTATGCCTTACAAAACCTATTAAAATCTCCATTCCTTTCTCATTGACTCACTTCATAAATTTTCCAAATCATACTTTTGGGTCTACTATTCACATTCAATCTGAAAGTGAAACTAATGGAATTTGGTCATACTCTCTTCTTAGAAAACGTCCCTCTATGTCTTATGTTTCCATTGACACCAAAATCACTCAATTTGCTTCAGTAATTTGGAAGATAGACCTTAACCATTTTCGAACTGTTCTTATCCAACAACAGTGTACTATACCCAACTTCTATCTAGAAATTCAATATCTTAGAGAAAGAATCAAAATTTTGCTTCTTCATATGATTTGTAGCCCTATTTCTCTAGTTTACGCCAAATTAAAAATTATCTCAATTGGAATCCTACAGCTCAAGATATAATCAAAATACTAAAATATATTTAGTAAAATATCCAGTTCACCACTACTTTGATTCAATCAATCTTTTTCAAATTAATACCAAAAACTATATATTTTTTATGGAGAGATAGAGAAATGTGTTAGGAATCCAATGCCTAAAAAATCAGGTCATTTAAAGGTCGGACGAAAAAGTTATTGCCAAAATACTAAAATATGTTCAGGCAAGGCATGTGAGTCGCGGTCGCGATGCGCTAGTGCAGCGTTGCGATCGTGATTCGTCGCGGTCGTGATTTTCGTGCGCCTGCGCAGTAATCACGATCGCAACTTTCCTGTTTTCTCTTTCCTTCCTCCGACCTATCTGAGTAAAATATGCATAACTTTTTCTACAAATATCGAATTAAGGTAATTCAAAAACCATTTTGAAGAAGACTTCTAGACCTACAACTTCTGTGAAGACCTCAAAAATAAATTTTACCTCAAAAAGAGTTTAAAATTCGAAACAATGCAGCTGTCTCGGATGCCCATCCCATGAAAAATCACAAACTTCTAAATATCATATCTCTCAACTCCAATGTCCACAATTTTCGTACTTTATATCAATGGAAAGCTAAAAGAAATATCTACAATTTTCATGTCAGAATCTGCCTAGATAAACACAGAAAAATTCATGAAAGTTTCAGCTTGAAAATTCAACACTGTTACTATTTATTCCCAAAAAAAATTTCAGACTTCCAATTCTCTAAAATCGTTGGTTTTCTACTCCATTTCAATCAACTCATTCACCATAAATTCATACCATTCCAAAATATACAAGGTTAGTCAAAATCCTCCATACCCAATTCGTATTCCCTATTTGTTCATAAACACCCAAAATAGAACTCAAACATATACATTCATCTAAAACCCACTGCGATGATCATTCAACCTCAAACATCTCTATACCATTACATGAATTATACTCATCCTACATATCCCAAAAACAAGACATGAACAGAATTTTTTGATCACCCACACCATATACATGAACATTGCATAACCAAGTCATCAATTTTCAATTTACTCATCAATCTAGCTTAATTTAACCATACCCATAACATTTAATGCAAAACTTACTTGGTTTAGCTTCAATTCTTCAAACTCTCACTCAACCCTAGCTCCCAAGCATCCCATGTTCTTCATCTTCTAAAGGTGGTAGGGTTGGGTTCTTTAATGCCAAAGTGAAGAAGAAGAAGATGATAGCAAAATGATGGTGGTAGTGATTGAAGAAAACAAAAATGATGAAGGAGGAGAGAAGAGAGTCACGAAGAGGAAGAAGGGAGCAAGACCTAAAACACTAAATGGTCTTCCAATTTTAAAACATCGTGAGATACAAGCAAAATGGTCTTTAAAGATTTAAAAAAGATGGAGGGTTTTAAGACATGGCTTGGCAAGTGACACTTGTCACTTACCACATGTCCAATTTATATGAATACAATTATGTTTCTCTTATTAATCTAATCCATTCAAACCTAATTTCTATTCCAATTGTCTCCCAATTTTCAATGACACTTGTTAATAAATCCTAAAGTCATTTATCAAAATTTCCATTGCCATTTGACAGTAAATTCTACTACTAGTTATCATTTGTATTGCCATTTGGCATTTTTTCTAGTCCAAAAATTACCCTAAATTTTTTAGAAATTTTTTAAAATTTTCCAAAAATTCTAAATCAATAATTACAGTCTCAAAATCAATTTTGCAATACAAACAAACCACAATTCTCAATACCAATCACATTTATTAATAATTATACCCAGAATGTCAATGAATGCATGTACAATTATTTTCATGTACAAAAATCTCACTATTCACATGTATGTGTATGACACATTATGCACGAGCATGCAAATGCATTTCTAAGCTCTCATTAATCACTCATATTTACTATTCTAACCTATCCATAGATAATGGGTTGTTACAGAGAAGCTAATGTGATGGTATATAAATATGAAATTTATGTTTAAGTAGTAATTTCATTGTATGTCTTTTTATGTATAAAGGCTCGAGAGTCATGAATTAGGGAACTTGTATCAAGGATTGTTGAAGTTAAGAGAAAGTATATCTTCTTTTGAAGTGAGTTGGGGAACCCTATTTCTCATATGGGATTATATCACTCTAAGACATGTATGATGACTTGAATGTGAATTTTAGACCTAGGTAATGCATAGTAGAATTTAATCTCCAATAGATGCTAGTATATTTATGTATTTAATAAATAATATTGTTGAATAACTCTTTGCTATTGGAGTGCAACTGATGTTTTTGATTTCGTATTTTGAGAAATGATATTGTTTTCCACCAATCTGACCTTAAAATGTAAAGGAAAACGTTTTATTTTCTGACACTACATTTTGAACAACTTTGCATTTGGAGTACAAAAGTTGGCTTTTATTTCAAGAGATAATGTTTTGGAATTTACATATGCATAATCGAGTCATGTATGCTGCATGTTTTTGTTCTCTTTTGGCTGAGAGCCATGATAAGGTTTCATTTTATCAGTTGGACCGATAAATAAAGGCATGATGCCTTACTTGATTTTTGATACTTAAATGTTGTATATGATTTTTCTGATTGGTAAGGAAACAGTTAGCCAATCGTGTGCTAGGCACAACTGATTATGATTAAGTGACCCCCATACCCTTGACGCTGGTACATGAAAGTCGAGTCATCGTATAGACACTTTTCTACGGGACTCGCGGGTGATTCCACACCTAGGGTCTGGACACCGACGAGGTCATCACCTAGGGTCATGACGCTCTTGTCGACTATCGTTTGGTTTTTGTTTTTTTTTCACCTAGGTCATTGCACACCTAGGGTCTGAGCATATCAAGGCCATAAAACGAACATATTTGGTTATTGGAAACACAATTAAAGAGAGATAAATGTTTAAATTTTTGGTTGTTCAGGTCTCATTGGAAGCTCATTACTAATCATGGTATGCACCAAAGGGGAAAAGTTATTGTTTCTTACAATCTTAATATTGTATTGATTTTAAATTACCAGTGTATTGATCAATGTATACACCTATTAGCTAAAATTGTAGGTGTGGGAAGGGCTTGGTTCTTTTATCTACAAATCCAATTCAAATTCCAAAGAACTTTATTATGGAATGATTTGTCACAATTTAAGAATGCAATGAATGAACTATAGCTCATATTTTGGGAATTCAAATGTTCAATCCTAGCTATAAAATTAGATGTGGATTGAGTTTAATGAAACCTTTTAAGGATCTATGAATATGCCTTCGGAACTAAGAGGTTACTGATCTCCCTTATAGTTAAAGTTTCTATATTTATTCTAACAACTAAGAGGGATCATGGGAACTAAGAAAAACTAGATAGGGCCTTAATAAATTTCTTGTAGCTCTAGAAATTCCATTTAAAAAGATATCATTTTAATAATAACATATGTTCATACCATACTATAACAAAGATCCATGATTTTAATGATAAAGCAAAGTGTCCTTCTCTATTTAGGTTCTTCAATTACCTTAGTGGAGTTAATGGGTTTTAAGAAATTGTAACCAAAGGCCTAGATCATTAGTGTAAGGTTATACCTCTTACCAACTCCACAGAAAGCTGATGGGAATAAAATAGGAGCTCAAATTCCTCTAACTAAGCTTACACAAGGACACTTATAAAGGAATCGATCAGGTTAGGGAAGCTTTAAAATAGTGCTAAGACAATCTCTATGATTTCATTAAAGATACCATGCTTAAGATTAAAGAGAAATAAGTTTTAAAAGATTACATAAGAGCATTAAAAGCTTACTCTTCCTTGCTTATGCAAAATTTAAGAGTGTTATGATTGAAATATGAGGATTCAAATTCCTAATTGTTTCATAGATCATTGCTTGCTAGGAGGAATTGTAACATAATATCTTAATTATACACTAAATAGGGAACCTTGTCACTAGCTAGAATGAGCTTAAAGCCAAGGCTAGAGAATTCTTCATAAAAATTCTAGGAGCACTAGATGTTGGAAGCTCATCTCACCTCCCTCGCAACATATCCACTCCAAAGGTAACATCCTCTAAACAAGTTGAGTTTCTAACTAAAGATGCGGGTGTGATCGCGGCTTTGTCGTTCGATTAAATTAATCGACCTTGGAAACCGGTCAAAACAAAGTAATTCCAAGATTGCAGCAAGCTGAACCTCGGGTCGTCTCTCTCGATGGAACCGTTATGCAATTGATCCTAAGACTA
>JANZLH020000022.1:6729650-6754485 GCA_026770325.2 Erythroxylum fimbriatum | reverse complement strand
TATTAATTTACTATTATTATTCTTAATTTTCTATTTATTATTGTCATTATAAATTTTGTACTTATTATTATTATATTTTTATTTTTATTTTTATTTTTATTATACAAAATTAATTATCATAAATTTATTATTATTATTATTATTATTATTATTATTATTATCATTATCATTATCATTATTAATTTATTATTATTATTATTATTATTATTATAAATTTTGCTTTGATTATTACTATTATTTATTATTATTATAAATTTTCACTTTTTTATTAATGTTATTATTTTTGTTGTTATTAAAATAATAATAACAACAATTATTATTGTTATTCGTGATTAATTTGAAATTGTTATTATTATTATTTGTTAATTTTTTAACTAATACAAACTATTCGTAATAAAAGTATCAATAAATTACATATTTCTAATCATATTAAGGATCAGGGGCATATTAGTCATTTGCACTATTTTTTCGTTCTGTCCTCAGCAACCAAACACATCTGTCCTCAAGACGGAGACAATTTTCTCTGTTCTGTCCACCATAACCAAACAACTCACTGTCTCCATTTTTTGTTTCGTTCCGTCTCTGAGAATTCTGTTATGTTCCGTCTTCAGCTACCGAAGACAGCAACCATACAGGCAGAAGTAAAGGGACTTGTGAACAATGTAAAATCTTATAATATAGCAGTAGAAAACAGGATGGCCGATGACAGATAGGTACTCTGCCTATGACCGAGTATTTGTCACGCGTACGTGGAAAAGGCCGATGACAGATAGGTACGCAGTACGCTGCCTATGACCGAGTATGAGTCACGCGTACGTGGAAAATTTGTTTTCATTCCCGAAATAAGTCTAATTTGCAAATTTAAATTTGTACTTCTTAAAATTTTAGTAATTATATTACTATACATGAAATAATATTCATAGTCTATAAAAATTAAATTCACATTTTTTATAAAATCTAAATTTATAACAACATTTAATTAAACTAAATTTATTATCTTTTAAGGTAATTATGTAAGAATTGAATTTTTTTTGCTCTTAAAATTCTTATTAACTTGTAAACTTAAATTTGATTTATGCAATTACTTTTGTAATTATGATGTATACGAGAGACATAAATGTAAATTCTCACGCCTCCGCTTTAATCAGTTATTATGTTATTATTATTTAAAGCCAATGTATGATTATTATTATTTTTTTGTGCACCCAAGGTATTCACCGAGAGTAAGTGACTAATCCCTTCGCTGCAGGAACATTTCCAATATAGAAGAGCTAAAGCTGGCCAGGAGCTTGCTGCATTCTCAAGGTGGGATTCGAACCCATGCATGATTATATTTAAAACATCAAAAAGAATAAATTAAAACTTAAAACTAATTGTTTTTATTTATTTATTTTGGAATTAGTATAGAAAAGGAAAAAAGTTTTGTTTCCGTTGTCGGTTTAAAGAGAAAAAGAACCCTAAAAAATATCTACTAGGAAAAGTTATATAAGTAGGAAAAAGAAAAGAGAAATGGAGGGAGACGTCGAGTCATCGTATCAAATCCTCCCGCCGCCGCCCCTTGCACAAAATTGAAATAAGATAGTTGTTGTTGCTGTTTTTGTTTTTGCTATCATTCCGATTCCCGTGGGAACTGAAGGTTGGGGTGGTGGGGTTGTGGGAACTTCGTGAAGGCCGTCAATAGGCACAAGGTGGTTTCTAATCATCTTTTGCCAACTTTACTCACAGTATTCATAATATCTCTTCTCCTCATCTTTACTTTTGTTTTTTTGTTGTCATCTGCTTATTACGATGTATATATAAGTGTTTCTATGTGTTCCTCCTCCTTCATTCCTTCCGTCAGACTCTTTTCCTTCATATTTAGGTACGGATAAGCGGTCCATTATTGTTGTTATTAGCATTGCTTGCCTGTTTATTGCAAGTTTCTCTCTTTTTTGGGGACTTTTTTTAATGTCTACATCGATGTCAGAGCAATTTAGTAATCCAACTATCAATTACTCATATGTTGTGTTTTTGTTTTTGTTGAACGTCAGTGTCAGCAGCAGGATCAAGTTAAGAAGAGTTTTTTTTTTATTGGGTTTCGGAAATACACAATGAAGTACGTATTGGTGACTGGAGGAGTGGTAAGTGGACTTGGGAAGGGTGTTACAGCCAGCAGCATCGGAGTTCTTCTTAAAGCTTGCGGTCTTCGTGTTACTTCTATCAAAATTGGTACATAACACCATTCTTAGCTTTATCGCACCGCTGTTAACTGTGTTTTTCTTTTATATGTTAGCTTACCATTGTTAATTGTGTGCTGTTTTAAGCAATGGGCATTTCTAATTCTCTACCAACTTTGGCATTTCGTTTTCTTTTTTGCTTCATTATGTGGTTAATTATTAAGTTTCTTAATTTGATAGCAAAATTTGAGAGTTTTCTTTCATTTTTCAGTACATAAGATTCTTTTGAAGCATACCATCGAAGTTTCTGTGCCTTTATTTTTTATCCTATGTTTCTTTTCATCATTTTGTATAAAGTCAATCGCATATACCTGTTGAACTAGAGCTTTCTGCGTGTGGAAGAACTATTATGAAAAAAGAAGATGAAATCTCTTGTGTTGAAAGTGATTTTAGTAATTTGAATAAGAAAAAAAAATCATCTTTTCCTTTTTTAAATTTTGGTGTTCTTATTCCTAAACTATCAATAGATTATTGTAGCATTCCTTTCGGGTTAAGGAAAACAGGAAAAAAAATCATGTGACGGATAGGAAATAAGTTGCAATAATTTGTTTCTCCACGTTTTCTAAATCCAAGACTTTTTTCCCCTAGTTTAAGTTTTTATGCAAATAAGTTTGAAAAAAAATGAAGAGTGTAGGTCGCAACAGAAACTTCTTCAACAACTTAATTCTGTGTTTTACCGTTTTGGGATCCCATTCACTTTTAGGATGGCAATCACATCATTATGTGTACTTAAAGTAATTCCTGACGAGTGAGTTTTTATCATCACATTCATTTCTCTTACGATGTCAACCTTTTTTCTTATCCCTGACTTTGAAAAATTTGCAGACCCCTATCTAAACACTGACGCTGGAACTATGTCTCCTTTTGAGCATGGAGAGGTTTTTGTCTTAGATGACGGTGGTGAGGTAAATTTAAAACCAAATAAATTATGCTGACGATGCTCCTTTAATGTACTTTACAAACTCAACGTTGAGATGTTTTGGTGACTAAAAGGTGGATTTGGACCTTGGCAATTATGAACGATTCCTAGATATCAAATTAACTCGTGACAACAATATTACAACCGGAAAGATATACCAGGTCATTAGCAGACTGTTACTAGAAGCCTACTGCATCATGATACTTTCTTCTTTCTTTCTTGTTTTTTTTTTTTATTTTTTGTCTTCATCTGACAGTCTGTTATCAACAAAGAAAGAAGAGGAGACTATCTTGGAAAGACTGTTCAGGTTTGTTTCTTATTAGTCTTGTTTTGAGCATTTCTTGATATATTATCTGCTTAAGGTATTGTGCTGTTATTGCTGTTATTCCAGGTGGTGCCACATATAACAGATGCTATACAAGAGTGGATTGAACGAGTAGCATTTATTCCAGTTGATGGGGAAGAAGGTCCACCTGATGTTTGTGTGATCGAATTGGGTGGAACTATAGGTATTTCCTTGGTTTTCTATTTTGTGCTTATCCAGATAACATCTTTACCGTCCTGCATATAACTCAATCCATTTCATGCAGGTGATATTGAATCTATGTGGTTTGTTGAGGCACTTGGCCAATTTCCTTGTCACGTAGGTAATTTGATAAGCTCCGTCATCTGATTGAAGAGTTAAATTGAATCGGTTTCTTTTTCAGATGAGCATTGATAGTGCTATTCTGATATTGGGCTGCTACTTTTCTAGGTCCTGGCAATTTCTGCTTAATCCATGTCAGCCTTGTTCCTGTTCTCAATGTTGTTGGTGAACAGGTATATCTTGAACTTTAGATCTATTTGGATGGCATTGATTACAGATTTTAATTCCCTACTCAGGGGTTGACTGCAGTATACATTTCCAGATCATTTTGACTTGTGTACTTTATAACACACTGGTTTTGTTCTTTCTTTGATTGTTAAAAAAGAAAACCAAACCTACCCAGCACAGTGTGCGAGGACTTAGAGGACTTGGGCTGACACCAAATATTCTAGCTTGTCGTAGTGCAAAGGTTTTTTCTCTTTCTCTTTGCACTTAAGATTCCTATATTGCTTAGCCTGGTTATTATTTCTCATGTTTGTAAAATTCTTGACAGGCACTTGAAGACAATGTTAAAGAAAAAATTTCTCAATTTTGCCATGTGCCGGTACTAGAAATTAAATGCCATTGTTGTTTTGTTCACCCTTATTATGCAATCATACTGGTTTTTTTTATATTTGACTTTTATGCAGGCTGAAAACATTGTCACTCTTTATGATGTTCCAAACATCTGGCATGTTCCTTTACTATTGAGAGTAAGTTGGTTTTAATGCTTTTAAATAGGTGTTTTCAACTAGTCATTGAACGTGAGCTTGAAATCTTTCTTTTATTCTCTTTTTGATTTTTCCATTTTAAATGGTTAGGATCAGAAAGCACATGAAGCGATCTTGAAGGAGCTAAACCTTTTGGGGTTTGTTACATAAACTCATTCCTTGTTCTTATTATGATTTGCTCTGCTCTAGTATGCCTTGTCATTCTATCTGATAATGGTCCCCTTAACATTGTTTGCTTGTTTCCTTTTACTAATGCGTGACTACAATTTGCAGTGTTGCCAGGCAACCTGATTTACTGGAGTGGACAAGCAGGACAAAACTTTGTGACATCCTGCATGATCCTGTAAGGCATAAGCATCTCAAGGGTAATCTGAAACTTGTTTATTGTCCAAAAGTAGTCATACCCATAATCATCAATTGCAGGTTATAATTGCCATGGTTGGAAAATACACTGGCCTTTCAGATTCTTACCTGTCTGTTCTGAAGGTAATGATTTCAGATATGTATCATGCTTATTTTAGTGTTCTTTTTTTCTTCTCAATTCTTTTCAAAAGCTGCTTTTCTGATTTCATCCTAACAATTGCAGGCATCTCCATAAGATTATTTTTTTTGTCTGTTGGGTTTTTGTGACATGTTTAGGAGGATAAAATGATGGCGGTTCTTCCATATGGATTTTTATTGGTGTCTTCTCCTGTCTTTGTTTTTTTTTAATCGAAGTTTAGCCATCAGATATATTGTTGAGAATGGTCATAATATTGAAACCAAGATCTACATTTTTTTTCAAATTACAAAGTTTTTGATGCTTACCTGCTTCAATTGCTATTTGTTGCAGTAGGATTATAATTCTGTACCTTTTAATGCTAGTTACTTTCACATAAGGTGTTAGGGAGGGAATTTTAAGATATTGCGGGGGTGGTGACAGACTATGGAATGTCACATATGTCTTTTTTTGTATACACTGCTAGTTGCGGTAGTGGCTATACCCTTAATCACTTGCACTTGTCCAGTTATGTGTTCAATGTAGTGTAAGAAAGTAGAAAGTAATCTCTTTGCAAGAAAAGAAAAAGAAATAAAAAGGATTTTCAACTAGAGTAAGCGTTAGTGGAATTTGTCCCTTTATGTCTTGTGTATGAAAAACTTGAAAGATTGATTGTAACTTCCATAAGACTTCAAATAGTAAAGCTTAGATGCACTTTAAGTAATGTCATCTAAGAAAAGATTTGAACTTCTTCTAATTCATACATGTAATCACAGTAGCTATACTATGCAAGTTATTCTGTTTCCATTGCTTTCTGTAGGAATTACGATCTTTAATTTGATTTGATGTTATCTATTTGATTATGTGCTCTTCTTTTGGATTTTGATATATTGCAACATGTAGACAATATCAGATTCTGAAGCAACGAGTCCTTTTGTGACAGGCTCTTTTGCATGCTTCTGTTTCTTGTCGGCGTAAGCTTATCATAGAATGGGTTCCAGCTGGTGATCTAGAAGATGTTACTGCCATTGAGGTCAGTGAGAAAGAAAGGAAGAAAGAGTAAAGAAGTCTTTCTACTAGTTTATAGTCATTACCAATATCATATTTTAACTAGTATTCACTCTTATCAGGCACCTGATTCCTATAAAGCTGCTTGGGATCTCCTGAAAGTTAGTTCCATGACATTCCTCATGTGGAGCCTTTCTACCTTCGTTTTGGCCAATATTCTGAGGCTGCTTTCCCTCTGATCCACATTTTTTTGTGTTTAAATTATTTTTGTTTGCAGGCAGCTGATGGTATTCTGGTTCCAGGGGGTTTTGGGGATAGAGGGGTGCAAGGAAAAATTCTTGCTGCAAAGTATGCACGGGAGAAGAAAGTTCCCTTTCTGGGCATTTGTCTAGGAATGCAAATTGCTGTCATTGAATTTGCACGATCGGTTCTTGGCATGCAAGATGCAAATAGCACAGAGTTTGATCTTGATACTTTAAATCCCTGTGTAATATTCATGCCAGAGGTATATTTGTTTAACTGAGTGTTGACCATGTTTGTATTGGACTGACTTATATGAAATTTCCGTTATAGCTTTTTTATGCAAATCTCTTCTCTATAGGGTTCTAAAACTCACATGGGAGGCACTATGCGTCTAGGATCAAGGAGGACATTTTTCAAAGTTCTTGATTGTAAATCTGCAAAATTGTAAGACTCAGGACATTTTTCAAAGTTATTGATTGTAAATATGCAAAATTGTAAGACTTGCAGCATGTGTCTCCAGTAATTTGTTATCTGTATATGGTTCATTATTGTGGAATCTTTCTGACTTCATAATCATGTCATCATGTGGAATACATAGATAAAATATCATTTTAAGAGATGTAAAGGTCAAGCAATTTGCTGTCTTGTTAACATTTTGCCGTGTGGAATCGTGACTAGGTATGGCAATGCTAAGTTTGTTGATGAGCGTCACAGACACAGATATGAGGTAATTTCTGTCCATAATCACTAGTGGAGAATGAACGCGGTGGATTTTGATCTTATATTTCATGATCTGTAGGTGAACCCCGAAATGATAGCCCAATTTGAAAGTGCCGGCCTTGCATTTGTTGGTAGAGATGAAACTGACCGACGTATGGAAGTGAGTATAACTTGGCTTGATGGACGTAACAAGTGTATGAATCTCCATTTCATTGTATTGGGTGGTTAAAGACATTGTATTGTTTGTTTTGCGTCCAGATTGTTGAATTGCATGGCCATCCATACTTCGTTGGTGTTCAATTTCATCCGGAGTTTAAATCTAGGCCAGGAAAACCCTCTCCTCTTTTCTTAGGTAATGCCGATTACTTTCGATGAAGTTTATTGTAACTATGGGTTTGATTAGCACTCTGGCTATAGTGCCTGTAAGCTGGTTATTGATCTCATGTCGGACTAGTTGTGAACAAGTTAATGTGGGAGGACTTTCTATGGGAATTTAATTACAAAAAGTATTCTGTCTGTACCTCTTCAATCCTACATTTTTGTTAATACTTTACTGGATGGAGCAGGACCATTACACCTCGTTGTTGTTAACTGGTCTGAGCTTTCTGAGAATAGTTTGTTCTGATTTAGGCCAAGTATGATCTTGTGATTGTTATGGTCACTTGGGCAGATCATAACTTCATATTTCCTTTGGCATTCGTACAGGACTTATAGCAGCGGCATGTGGGCAACTGGATGCAGTGCTACAGAATAATGGGTCTGGAATCAAGATTTTGCCAAATGGAATGGGTAATGGAAAATCAACTTTTAAAGGTTACCAGAATGGCAACACATTTAAGCCTTCCAATGGGTCCTTGCATTTTAACGGCTTTTATAGCAATGGCAATGGCAATGGTAATGAGAATGGCAATAGCGTGCATCTTTAACGATTGACAATGGCGTGCATCTTTAACGATTTCAATGGTGTTTCTTGTTGCAACAAATTTTGAAGGTCCTTTAGGTTGTCTTATATTCTGTCTATAGAGTCTTTGAGTATGGATAGGTATTTTAGCTCCCAAAGGACCCTTTTATAGAGCATGGTGGATCCAAAATACACAGGCTGTGTTGTTTTCCAGTCTATGAATGGAACTCGGGGCTCAAGGTGAAGCATCACATTCTTGTTCGTTGATTTCATATCCATGGCGTTTTGGCTGCCTTAAGAAGAACTAGGATCCCTAACATCCATATGATTCTCGTTGCATGTCAGAAATCTCATCATATGCAGCTTGTGGAGATTTTGCATCCCATTTTCTAAATGTAGGTTCGAGGGAGGCAACTAAAAAAGGGCTTTTTCTGACATACTGGATGGCAATTAGGATCTCACTTTCAGACAGACTTTTAGTTTGTTGTTCAAGAGATGTACGTATTTCAACTTTGATCAAAAGATCAACGTGTTGACTTACTTATCAGTTTATTACTACTCTGAGAAAGGATACTGATTCTTCGATGTTTTTTCTTTCTTTTAATTCATGAAATATGTATGACGCCATATATTCTGGGAAAATATATGAAATATTGGTTTAATAATTTTAGGACCAAGTATTTCACATCTAGACAAACTGATTTTTTATTTGAGAATATATAATTAAACCTTACAAGTGTTTTAATGTGCAGCTTAATTTTAGGGGATCACATGAATTCTGCAATCTTTTGCCTCGGGATGAAGAGTATCAATTATCCCCTTAATGTTTATTGTCCATTTATGTGAAAACTCAGGTCAAGGGGTCGTATCATGACCTTTATGTTTCGTATGGGATTGCTTACGCATTTGTGTTCTTGATAATTGGTTTGATGATGGAGTTTGCTGTATTCCAGGATATTCCGTTTTAATTAGAGAAGTGACATTGTGACCAGACATAAGATGGAAAAAGTCAACCATTTAATGTTTTAGAAATTGCAAGAGACACGGATCCATTTCATGTCGCTCGCTTCATTTTAGTTGGTTGGAGCTGCGAATACTTCACAATACAATAAATGTTTCTTTTTCTCTTGGTCTAATTAGGTATGTGAGTCGTGAAATGTTGAGTAGTAACTCTTATAAGCAGGGTCTTTTCTGAAATGTACCAAAACAATATTACGTATTTTATATGTTTACGATGAGAACGAATATAATGATGTTAGTAGCATTCCTACGGTGGCAATAGAAGAAAGAGTCAAATAACTTGGCTTTATTTAGTAGCATTCCTAAGGTGACAATGGAAGAAAGAGTCAAATAACTTGCTGATATTGAGCGAAGTACTTTTATTATTAAATAGAGTAATAAAACTAAATAGAAAGGAATCTGAACAAACCTTAAGGTCTATGTAAAACTTCTGAGCAAAAATGTCAAAATTTGATTTTTAGGTAGGAAAAGAGAAAAAGATAGCTTATCAATTAGCAATGACAAAATTTAAAGAAAAAGAGAAAAAAGAAAATAAAAAACACTAGCAATTGGCAAGGTGATTGCCGTGAGCAACGAGTGATTGGCGAGGTGAGTGAAACACGAACGTATGGCAAGGTGAACAACGAGCGAGAGGGGCGAGGGGGACTGGCTAGCCTAGCATGAGGAGCAGCGAGGAACTGCGGAGGTGGAGTGACACCATAGAATAATTTTAATTAATCTACAGTAACTCACCTTCCTAGAAAGCATCTTTCCTCTTCCAACTGAAAATTTGAGAGGCTTCAAGTAGTTTTTGAGTAACTTTCTGACCATGGAAACACCTGAAAGGAGTTCTTCTCCTTTAAAGGTATCGCAAAACCATTTTTCCACTCCTCAAGAATCTTTTGATGAAAAAACTAAGAAGAATGCTAGAAATTTGAATGACATTGGGAAATCTCGGAGTAATGTCGTCTCATCTAAAACTCCCTTAGCAAAGCCTAAACATTTTTCTTCTATCCTAGTGGATGGTGTAGTCTCCCCTCCCTACAAGCTTCTTCAAGAAGGAGCAAACTATGAAAATTTACCTTAGTTGGCTTTTTTCTAAACGAAAGACCATCTTTTCCCTTTATGAAAATGTGGGCTCAAAGCAAGCGGAGAAATAAGGGTTTAGATATAATTCTTCTTATTGAGAAAAAAACCTTTCTATTCAAGTTTACAAATGATCTGAGCATACGTAAGATTTTGAAAATGGCCGTTTGGTATGTGGGTGGACAACCCATGTTTATTCAGAGATGGGTGTCAAGTCTAGCTTTTGACAAAAACAACGTTGAATCCATTCCTTTATGGATCAACTTTCACAACATTCTTCTAGAGTACTAGTCGATGAATAAATTAAGTTTCTCGGCAAGTGCAGTGGAAAACATGTGGCTTTTGATTCAGCAATTGCTAAGCTTGAAAAGGAGTACTATGCTCGGATATGTGTGGAAATAAATCCTAAGAAGGCCCTCTCTAAAGTGTTGCCTATGATGAAACTCAATCTTGCTAATGAGCATGTAAATGATGAGATTCTGCTCTTATACAATTGTAAACCTCTTTTGGGTAAGCAAGTCTGGAAACCAACAGGGAGTCTTTCCATAGGAGGGGATCACAGTGAGTTAATGGGATTAGAGGAAGATCTAGCTAATCCTATTCTAAAACCTAACCCCACTAGCACTTCTTCTGATGTACAGAATACTTCTTTAGTTGAAAAGGGTTAGCCTGATAACTTAATTATTGTTACAGCTAGAGATTAGGGAAAAGCTAGTGCTTAACCAATAAAACAAGTGAAGTAAATGCAGATCCTCCAGAGAGTGATAAGGAAGATGAGGCTTCTCATCAGGGGAGCACTGATGAAATGCAAGCACTAAATGAAAATTTTATTTCCACTATTAGCAGAAGATCAGGGAGAAAAAAGAGAAAACCTAAAGGGAGTTGGGAAAGTTACTCACATATTTAGATGATTTTTTTAGAATATTGAGGCCATGAATGTGCCCCATAAAAGGTAAGCTACTAAGGATATTACTTTGGAAAAGCAACCCATCTTAGTAGGAATGTTATAAACCATAATCAAGACATTCAAGCTTCAGAGTTCAATGAGTTTTATGGGGAAAAGTTAGGAATATGGCTCTAACCATTCAACACTTTAATGGAAGGATAGTATTTGCGTTTAATAAGGAGAGAGTTAAGGTGTCTGTGTAGAATTCTACGGATCAATACGTTCATCTCCTATACAAGCTTGATAATTCTGATGTAGTATTTGAGGCGATCATCATCTATGCTTCTAACTTTGAGTTCCAAAGGTCTAAGTTATGGAATGATCTATATAATATCAATAGTATGATGGTGAATCCTTGGATTATTATTAAGGACATAAACTGTGTTTTGTCTCCATCTGAAGCTCAAGATGATTGAATTAACCTTTCCAAACTAGGCAATAAGTTGGAAAGGGTAATGTCAAAGATTGATGCCACTTATTTAAGATATTTAAGCAACATATTCTATTGGAGTAACAAACAGAAATGTGATGCATTAATCAGTATGAAGCTTGATAGGGTAATATCCAATCAAGTATGGTTGAGATCCTTTCCATTCTGATATACTTTTTGAATCACTGTTATTCTTAGATCACTCCTCCGTGGAGATCATAGATATCTTTACCAAAAGGAAAATAAATGAGCCTTTTAGATTTTTGAATTTCTTATCTGGCAAGGATGGTTTCACGGAATTGGTTAGTGAAGCATGGTCCAATGATGTCCAGGGTTATAAATCTTATCAATTCATGAGGAAGCTTCATACATTAAAATCAAAAATTAAGATGTTCCTAAAAATAGGAGCTCCTCCAATATAAAGGAGTTTACTAAAGGATAAGGAGGATCTAAGGGAAGTTCAATGGGCTTCCTACTTAGCACCTCATAACCTAAATTTGCAGCATGAAGAAAATATGAAATTGTAGGAGTATATCAAGGCTCTTGCATATCATAACTCATTGTTGATGCAAAAGGCAAGGAACTTGTGGTTGAAGGAGGGTGATTCTAACTCAAAGTTATTTCATAACTCTATTTTTTTAGGAGAAAATCTAATAAAACTATGAGTTTGCTTTATTGTAAAGATCGACCAATTGGTTACTAATTTTTCTTTGATTGAAATGATGGTTACCAAATTGTATATAGATCTATTAGCTTTAAACAGGCCTGGAAAGACTTGTCTACAGGATTTGGTTGATGTGATTGGGTCACCTCTTGCTTTAATATGGAATCATTACATTTGCTTACTACTAGTTAGTAGATCAAGGATATTCTTTTCTCTTTAAATCTAAGGAAAACACTTAGTCCTGATGGATACAATGCTTTTTTTTTCAATGCACATAGAATATAACTGGAATTTTTCTTATTACAGTGATGCAAAAATTCCTACATTTAGTTAGGATGTTGAGGGAAATGAATGTCGCATACATTTGCTTTATTCCTAAAGTTCCATAGGTTGTCTTCAACCTTGTGCCTTGTTGCGATATAGTTTATAATGTGATACTGAAATTGCTAGCAAACAAACTTAAAGCTCCTCTTATGTCTATGATTCATCAATCTCAAGGTGCTTTCATTCTTGGTAGAGCTATTTTTGATAATATCCTACTAATTGAGGAGCTAATAAAGCATTACAACTTAAATAAATCAATCAATGGTTGTGCTACAAAAATTGATTTTTCTAAGGCCTCTGACAATATCAATTATGGCTTTTATCTCTACCAATCTAGAATGGTTTGATATTCCTTCTAAATTCACTTTTTATGTTAAGGAGTGCATAACAACACCTTCTTATAGTGTGCTTTTAAATGGATCCCCCACCAAGCTCTTTAAAGGCTTCAATGGGATAAGGTAGGCTGATCCTATATCACCATTTCTATTTACAATCTCTATGGAAATTCTCAAAAAAATTATCAGATATAAAACTTTGGAAAATTTAGAATTCTCATATCACCACAAATTCGAGGTATTGTAACTCACTCATTTTAGTTTTGCTGATGATTTAATGATGTTTTATGCTGCAGATCAAAAGTTAATTTAAATCTTGCATAAATCCCTCACGAAGTTTTGCAGAATCTTTGGTTTGAAAGTTAACTTCTTGAAAAGCAAGACATACTTTTCTTAGGATGTCACTAATACTGATAATCTGCAGGATATATTTAGTTTAAATATCCAAAGTCTTCCCTTAAAATATTTGAGGTTACCCTTATCCTCTGAGAAGTTGAAGTACTATGATTGCTTGATGTTGTTGGAAAGATATAAAAGCAAGATTAATGCATGGCAAAATAGATTTCTTTCTTAAGTAGGGAGAGCCCAACTAATTATTTTAGTTCTAAACAACCTACACTATCATTAGAGCTCACACTTGATTCTTCCAAAGAAAATCATTAAAGATATAGAAAGTTATACCAAAGAATTTCCTCCGTTATGGATAAACAGAAGAATAAGATGAAATGGGACCATCTTTGCTGGAGGGAACAAGAAAGAGGCCCAGGACTGGTTTCTTTTCAGCTGATCCAAACCAAGATAATTTGCAAGAAAATTTGGAAGGTTTTAAATGATAAAGAGGTTTTATGGAGCAAATGGATAAATGTCTACAATTTGAGCAATTCCAATTTTTGGTAATTGGAACAGAAGATGGAGCATTCTTAAACTTTCATCAACATTTTAAGACATCGATACAATATTTCCCCCCTCATCAAAATGCAAATTGGCAATGGTGAAGATTCTTAAATTTGGTTTGACAAGTGGACACCTTATAGTCCACTGATTAAGAGAGTTGAGCTGCTTTCTCTACTAGGTAGATGAAGAATTAATACTAAGATCTCATATATCTAGTTGTAACCTAGTTGGCAGCTAGAGGAAGGTTAAAGACCAAAGATAGATTGAAAGGAAGCAATGATCATATTTGTGTCCTATGTAACACATTACCTGAAACTGCTAATTACTTGTGCTTCAAATGCAGGTTTTCTTTTACAATATGGGCAAGGATGTAGTACAAAATAAATTTAGTTTGCTCTGAAGATCACTGGGGATATATTTTGGTTTGGGCCGAAAATCTCTATAAAAGGATTGGAGAAGATAGGAAATGCCTGAATCTAATGTTAACTTATTTTGTCTATTTGATTTGGTTTGAAGGGATATTCAAAAAAAAAAAAAAAGAAGTTGTTGCAAATTTGACTTGTTGGGTCAAATAAATTTTGATAACCAATCAAGTTCTTGATAGCCTAAGTTCTTTTATGAAGCATAATTAGGGCATGGAGTAATCAAGCCTTGTCTGTTCTTGATTAATTCTAGCTTTACTACGAGGACTAGTTTCCTAACCTCATAGTTTCATAACTTGATTAATTCTAGCTTTACTACGAGGACTAGTTTCCTAACCTCATAGTTTCATAACTATTGTTTCTATAGTCTTATAATTGTCTTGATTGCCAATGATAATTATTTATTTATCTTCTAAAAAAACTAAATAGAAAGGGAAAAAGAAAAACAAAATCAGCATCCCTAAAGTGGGTGTGAAGGAATAATTAAAAGAAATTCCATTTCGTCAATTCATATTCAACTAAAGTTGGTTTCCTTATAGGATGATATAATCTCTTCAGTGAAATTCTAAGTTGAAAACAATCTATTCTCAATAAGAATGATTCATATTCTACTTTAAATCAACAAAAATGCTATAATTCTAGCAGCCTTCAAAGTTTTGTTAGTAGTTACAGAGATTAACGGATGAGTAAGTTATGTATAAGCTGAGTCAACTCATGAACGAATCTCGTACTTTAGCTTTGGTTTTATATTTTCTCCTAAGTAAGAAGATTATATCTAATCATCTACTTCGACTAAGCCCTTTAGACCAGTGAAAGTTCTATGTTCGTTTCTTAAAACTTTCGAATTTTGGTGCAAATTGTACATTTAAGTATTGAGATATTTACTCTAAGAATATCAAACTTATCAAATATTTACTTAATTAAAGTAATTTTAGTCAAATTCTTTCTTCTCTTTACAAAAAATGTTATTTCATAAAAGTATACTAATGCTATTAAAAATAAACGTGTCATAGATTGATATAAGTAAAAGCTAGTATTGTTTAATAATACTATGATTCAATTGATTGAAAATATATATTCGCATAATTTCGCAATGAATGAAACACACGGCCTATATCCCCAATATTTTGTGTGTCCAAATATCTGCACAATTAATAAGCATAAGTATTAAATATACTATAAAAATATAATTTAATGCTTATTTTGAAGATCACTTCCTATATGCTCTTTAAATTGTAATATAGTGAATACATACAAACTTTTCTTATAAAGAAAATTTTCTTAGATATAGAATGTTTTATTATATTGACATCACTATATTTGATGAAATTTGTGCTATAGTATATTTATAATATAACTGTTTATTTATTATTCTGACATGATAAATCATATTAATAGGAAATATGAGAGTACTTAGATAATAGTAAACTAAACAAAGGATGATAACATGATTTTGATTTTTAAAGGCATTAACAAATTAAATAGGATTCGTCGTGTTGTTCTGATCAATTTTTGTTTCTCTATCAGGTTTTTCTGAAACTAGGCTTCCATTCACGATGCATTGTAACTGGGGAAGAAGTTGTATGTATGCTCCACGACATGACATGATACGAAATATTTGAGGAATGGAAACATGCAGATAGCAAAATGGACAATGTCTAAAATTAATGTTATCCTTAGAGCCAAGGTAGAGAAAACTTCTGAATTGGAGTACCCGCACCAAGAATTTGTGACGATGGTTGGCCTCTGCCTTGAGAGAGATGGTCGATACTTTGATGAGATGCAAGAAGCTTGTCCAGAAACGACCAATCACCGGTAAATCTTTCTGGTTGCTGCGCCGGAGCACAACTATTAGACGATGAAGATGTCAGCCTCAACAAATTCTGCGAACACCCAATCATATCCATGGTGTTCAAAGAGACGGGTGATAT
This sequence comes from Erythroxylum fimbriatum, assembly GCA_026770325.2. Lineage (NCBI taxonomy): Eukaryota > Viridiplantae > Streptophyta > Magnoliopsida > Malpighiales > Erythroxylaceae > Erythroxylum > Erythroxylum fimbriatum. The sequence goes on along the minus strand of JANZLH020000022.1, from coordinate 6,738,613 downwards.
GAAGGAAAGACCACCCGCAGCTGATTCAGGACTAAATAACTGCGGTAGATGCATGGAACCATCAAAAGAACAGTCATAAGGTGCTTGCATATGGTTTTTCTTTGTCTCTTGTACTGGAACAGAAGAAGTAGCTCCATCCTTCATGTGAATAATGTAATCTTCTTCTTCGGTGGCTTCATGAGGTATATAACTTCTAGTTTGATTCTTCTTCTTGAAAACCCTGCAAACAACCCACCCATCTTCCTGCTAAATACCCATAGAATTGTTAATTAGTATCAGCTACTTTATGAGACAAAGAGGATACGCATCGTGAGTTGTATATCTTGCTACCTGAATCTCGGAATTGTCGTCATCTAGGCGGTACTCGTGCATGATCCAGTCAGTCTTTTGTCCATGAGGAGCACGTCCAGTGTAGAAAACTAGGGTTTTCCTCATGCCAATCCGTTTGGCGTTGCTTAGGTAGATGGCTTTGTCTCTTCCTGTTGCTTTCCAAAAGCCAGCAGTTGTTGCACGATTTGTTCTTGTTCCCGTAGGATATTTCTTGTCTTTGTGACTGAAGAAGTACCACTCGTTTTGAGGGCCTGACCCGATTCTGCATTTTTCTGAATTCCCACGATGTTTATATTAGAAAATAGTTCGTGATCATCAACCAAGAACAATACGTTTAATATATAATTGAAACGTTGTATATAATCCACATGACCACCAAATTGATAATCTGAAATTGAACTTTACTTATTAATGGGAAGCGATATGTATAAATAGGTAGAGAAAAGAAGAGCGGGGAAACATTGATCAAAACCTTTGAGGTCCCATGGCTCAAGTTTATTGAGATCCACCTCCCTGATAACGTCGAGCTCAATTGCTTCGTAAGAGACTTTCTTCCTCAGGTAATAGTACAGGAGTTCCTCGTCTGTTGGATGGAACCTGAAACCTGGTGGAACTGATAGCTGACCGTTTCCAGCCATCACGGATCTCTTGTTCTGAATCTGCCTGTTGACCTGGTGGACGTAAACTATAGATCAGAACGAAGAATGCAAGTACCGTGCACAAAAAGTAGCCAACCCGTCTCTATAGTGAATCAGTGATCATCATCAATTAAGACCCGATACTTAAATTTTAAACATGTGATTCACTATGTTTTGCAGGAACCTTAAATCTAGGCGAAGAATTTTAGTTTCTAAACCCGCTAAGAATATACAGGTTTATGTGTCTGCCAAAATTACAGTCCATAGTCCATACACAAGAGTTCTTGCATAGAACCTTAACCTACATACGTTTAACCTCACCCATGGCTGATATTTATGTCGTAGTAAGCTTGAGAACTACTGTATATCAATAAAGCTGCCAGCAAGGTATGCAAGAGTTTGTGGTGTTATCTCAATTTTCAGTAGGAGTTGAATCTCAGTTTCTGTTAAAAAGAAGGCTTCTTTCGTTGATCTTGTTACATGCATGCTGTGATCATATCTGATATATCATAGATTAGATACCTTGAAATGGAAGTTGAAAGCAGATAACTGATGTCAAATTAAAGCCAAAACTTCTCACACAATCAAGTCTGTCTGATACTAACAATCAAACCTATAATCTTGACGGAAAATAATGCTTTCCAACAAAACGAAGGAAAAGGGTTGTAAAATGGGAAGATGAAGGAAGTACAAACCTTTTCTTCTTTTGCAGAGAGCGGGGAAGTGATCCTTGTTAGCTGCTTCGAGGTACGTACGTAGTGGGATGGGTTTTAATTATTAAGAGACTCTTTCTGGGGTAAGAGATGTGGATCAGCGAAAACTGCACAAAGTTTAAAGATGACAGAAGGAACAGAAATAAAGGAAAATATAGCAATTAAATAATGACAATAATAAAGAAAGAAGGAGGTGATTTTTATACATGCATAGAGTAGAGACTAATTGCATGAAACTGGTAGTGAAGAAGGGTATGTGGGAAATAATGTCCGTTGAATGGGAGACCTTGGTCCTAAATATCGCCTCACTAGAATGAAGAAAATCTGCTTAACTGTCAATTACTGATCATGTAACAACAACACACACTTGCAAATATATATATATTTGTCTTCTTCTTCTCCCTTTGATCCGCTTTGTCAACAATTTTACACACAGTTTGGTTATGATCTACACTCAGACCGCCCAACTCTGAGATTATATTATTTCTGTCATTCTTTTGTTCTGCATTTTGTTTTTATCTGTTAATTAATTTAGCACAAGGTAATGCAATATATAAAATAATATATATATATATTATATTATAGGTTCATTGCGATCCATCAAAAGTAATTATTTCAGAACCAAAACCCTATTATCTTGATGAATTACACGCCAACGTCTTTTATTCTCTGATTCAGAATGACCAAACGAGTGAGTCAAACCCACACTTTACGAGACCTTGGTGACAGACAGCTTATGCTTATCTGCTCAACTAAACCAACTCCTTGACATTTTTGGTTGTGAAAACACTCAATAATTGTTGTACAACTACTCTATATGTTGAAAGTTTCATCCGAATTCATGCTAAATGCTATCAAATTATGGGGAATCCGTAAGTAATCCCATTGTTAAATATTTATAATTAGTATTACAGCTTTCACATGCATATTTCAGTTAACCGTGCATCTAATTCCATCGAGAAAGGACAACATGTATGATATAATTCCATCACAAAGGACGATGACTAGACTAATACCAATTAAATTCGTTTCCTCAATTAGTCAGTTGATCGCATGAGATTCAGTGCAAGTGTGCATAATAGACCAAAGAATGAGCGGAAGGGTCAAATCAAGTGTTTATTTCTTTTTCGTTTACATATAAAAATAGGGGGCGAAGATGATTCCAATACCTAGTCATTTTTAATTCAGGTTTGAACCTCCAACGAGTCTTAATATTCTATCTAATATTATGGTATTTTATTTTGTTCTATAAATCTCAGGTATTTATTTATATAGATCTCGTGTGGGTCTCACATAAATGAATAGATGAGATTCATAAGACAGAATAAAATACTATAATATTAGACAGAAGATCCGGTCCCATCTCCAACCTCGACCTTTTAGAGCGGGAGAAAATTATCACCAAGTTTCTACTATAAATTACCACTTGATAATTTTCATTGTCATTATCAAATAATCGGTGTCAAACTAAGAGATAAACCTAGCTCGATAGGTTTTTCCTAAAAGAAGTTTTCATCCATACTTGCTTCTAAACAATGTATCATTAGTTGGCTTGTTCTTTTTAGGGTTTCAGATTGTTTGAATGAATGAGTAGCCCTACGAAAGAATTTAAACGAATATAATTTTCTTCTCTTCTCCCCTTTTTTGTGAATTTTGAATAGTCAACTCAGGAAAACAAAGTGCACGTACAGCTATCTCATATATTATTATAATGGATATGAAAAAGCTAAGAAACTGTGAATTTGGGCTGTTTGGAGGGTATAGACGTACATGCACTCTGTGAGAAAAACAAAGAGCAGAAAGTGTGTGGCATCTTCACGTGCTGATCCAACACATATTACGCCATTCAAGGTCTCGGTTGGATTGATTTGGATATAATAAGAACACCCAAAACCAATACATGCACAACTCGGGATTGGTTTTTGCATTTCCCTTTCTCGAAGGGATTCGCACGCAACCTTAATCTCTGTACATTTGGTGTAATTAGTCTATATATCACACAATTGTACGCAGTAGTAGCTGTGATTCCTGGTCAAACACGGTGAAGCAACATCAAAATTATGACACGTTGTATATATAAGAAAAATGGTTCACATAACATGCATGCATTTATTTGTACATAACGTAAGAACTGGCTGGAGTGCCGTCGCCTTTACGAACACTGTAAGCATGCATGTGCCCTTCTGGTGTGTAGCTTAGTTAGGAAGGAAAATTAAGTTTAGATAGTCCCACGAAGAAGCAAATAATAGCTAAAATGACAAAAGTAAGTACTGTAAAACAGCGTTACATCCTGAAAATAAAATCCTCAAAACGCGAATTCCTTTTGAATGAATTAAACCTGCAATTTCATAGTCCCTCAATTTGACACTTAAGTTCATATTTGTTGCAGGTTATCACGTCTCACATGCTGCATTTCGATCTTTGCTTCTTCTTTACTCCAGTCTTCTTCGACCTTTGATCATAAATACAACCAAATACATGAAAAGAAAAATAATTAAACAACGAGGCAAGAGAAATAAATAATCTAAGATACTGTATCTTATCTTGAAGAATCCTGAAAATTTTTTAAAATGAGATAGAGCCTCTCTAGCAAATTAATCTAGCACACAAAGAGAAGTGAAGAGAACGGAGAAAGGAGAAAAATAAATTTGTAAATTAGTTAACCCTTCTGAAAAAGCAACATCAACCGTGACAGGTACGTGTTTATGTACAATTGAACCAAAGTGGGTTATAGGAATATGTGAATAACCGATTCTGGAGAAACAGATTACATAGTATGTGTTCCTTTTTTTCCTTTTCTATCATTCTAAATCAATAAGGAATATGTTTATGAATATGCCAAAACGGGGACGGGATCCTCTATCCAATATTATTGTCTTATCCTGTTCTATGAATCTCAACCATTCATTTATACGGATCTCGCGTTTATTTATGCAGGATCCATATGGGACTCATATAAATGAATAGCTGAGATTCATGGGACAGAATAAGACACCATAATATTAGACAAAGGATCCGGACTTTACCAAATGGCACCAAAGCATCACTGACTCATATTGGTACTATCTAACTATCTAATGACCTTTACTTGATCAATGCGTACCATCTTTTTCCTTTAATCTTATTTCCACAAGTAAATTAATAACTATACTTTCTTTTGTTCCTCTGTCAATCACAATATTGATCGATACAGGATTTGAAATGTTGGAGGAGGATTGGGTGAGGAAGTTCAAAGGCTTTACCACTTAATGATACCTGTAAGGAAACATGAAAAAAAAGGTCTGTTATATCTTATGTTGGCTCTGAATCAGATTCCTTACTTATGATTCCACATACTTGTTCCTCTTTAATTAGTCTTAACTAGTGTTACTAACAAACAATTTATGGATTTAAGACTAAATCACTTGTTAATGTCAAGCTTACAATTGATGAAGGGTGTAGACAGTTTTATTACTGTTAATAAAGTTATGGTTTGTGCAATTTGCTATTTTCCTAAGCAGAAAAGAATGCCTTTTGGAACATGTACTAGCTCTTCTAATTTTTTCTTCGGGATAGTACACATAGATATCTGGAGCCTGCTACTTATGCTGATGAGCAGTATTTATTGAACTTAATAGATGATTATAACAGAGGGACTTGAATTTATTTGATGAAAAGCAATGAGAAATTTAGTGCATTGTTGATCATTTCTATATAGAAAACTTTCAATACTGTACATGGATTATAACTTGTAGTACAAAAGGTATTGTTTTCACGAGAAGAACTTAAACACCTAACAACTTGAATAAAACTTTCTTTAAGGTTCTAAAGATTAATTGAATTAAAATATATTATTGAAATTGAAATAACTAATAAACTGAAACAATTGAATAATTGAGCTACCAATAAGAATAAAGTTGGCAAAGCTGAAAACTTATAAATTACTCTATGCTTGTTTTTTCTTAGAGTCAAAGCTGAAAACTTATAAATTACTCTATCTTTTTATCTTGTTGATTCAATTTATGCTTAATCCTAGATATCCTAAAGTTTTGAGTACCTCTCTCAATATCTAATCAAGTAAGCCCAATTGAAATCGATAATAATAGAATTGCAACTTCTCGATTTACAAAACTAGTCCTAACTATTCAATTAAATTTGAAGTAATCCTAAGGATAAGTGATTCATAATTAAAATCTCTCTTTAATTGTTTATTAATCTAATATTGGCAGGTCTATTAAGCTATCAACTCTCATTGCGTACCTTAACACAAATAACTTGATTCACTGTCTTGATTAATTTATTACCAATTATAAGCATAACAAATATCACAAAGCATTCATATATCAATTGAATTCAACAAGAATAAAGTTTAATAAAACAAATAAAAAACAATCCCTAATATGGATTTAGAAATCCATAATAATGTTTAACGTCCTAATAATCTAAATCAATATCCAAGACAATAAAATATATGAAGAGAAAAGAAAGAAGAACAAGTTGTGTCTTGGTCTAAAAAACTGCAAATTCTATAGTTTCTCTTGATGTCTCCTCTTTGAATCTTATAGTTGCTCCCTTGTGTGGTGTTTTTTTTCTTATCCTTAAATACTTCTTGAGGCTTCTAGGATTGTTTTAAAGGTTTTTTTTAACTTAATTTGGTTCCAATAATAGCCCTGAAACGTTAATAATATAAAAAAATTTTGCAAGCTAAATTTGTTATCTGTCATGCCCCCATGATTGTGGTTTGCTTCTATGCTTCCATACTTCAAATTCTTCCTCTTTTCTTCAGTTTTCTTGTTTCCATTCACTCATAAACACATCAAACACCCTTTTAAACACAAAATTAAGATCAAATTCATGCTCTAAACCAATTAAACAATTAAAATGCATAAAATAACTAACATTAACACAGCTCTAAGTCCTAAACACATGATTATCATTTAAGAGAACACTTAAAAGTACACTTAAATAATTAGAAAAAATGCTATAATCTACACCTATCATGCACCAGATCTACAAGTTTATAGCAACACAGTTTCATACTTTAGTCAAGTGTATCAGGAAATATCAAGGACAAAAGTTCAAAATGAATAAATGAGAATTATCCATCACTACAAGAGTTAAGACATTTAGTGACGATTGTTTTGTGGCAAACTATTATTTCGTCACAAATACGAGGCTTTTTGTGACAAGACAATGGATTGACACTATTGTTTGGACTAATTGTGATGATTTATGTTTTTGTCACTAATACAATAGTAATTGTGACAATTTAGTATCTTCCACAGTTAAGTTGTCACTATTAATATATTAATAGTGACAATTTTTCTTTTGTCACTAAGTTTTGTCATTAAAAGTCTGTGCAATTTGGCGCCAAAATGATTTTGGCGGGAATAAATTGTAATTGTGACAAAACATATGTTAGTAACTAATATTTTTTATTTGTTGTGACAAAACATAGTTTGGTTACTAATATTTTTTTCTTTTTGTTACGAAACGGTTAATCGTCACACAATATTTTATTTATTGTGACAAAACATTTTGTCAATAAATATTCAATTAATTAGTGGCAACTTTATAATGTCACAATAACCAAACTATAACTAGGGTCACAACTATTCGTAATTTAGTGACAACTTTTTTGTGACTAACTTTTTTTGTCATCACAAATACGATATTTTTTAGTGCCAAGACAATTGATTGACACTATTGTTTGGATTATCTGTGATGATTTATATTTTTGTTACTAATACAATGGTAATTATAACAATTTAGTATCTTTCACAGTTAAATTGTCACTATTAATATATTAATAGTATTAAAATTTATTTTATCACTAAATTTTGCCAATAAAAGCTATGAAATTTGGCGCCAAAATAATTTTGGCGGAAATTAATTGTAATTGTGACAAAACATATGCTGGTAACTAATATTTTCTATTTGTTGTAATAAAACTTAGTTTGGTCTCTAATATTTTTTTCTTGTTATGACGAAACGGTTTTTCGTCACACAATATTTTACTTGTTGTGACGATAACTTTTGTCAATAAATATTCAATTAATTAGTGTCTATTTAATATTGTCACAATCACCAAAACTATAACTATGGTCACTACTATTTGTAATTTAGTGATAATTTTTTGTGCCTAAGTATTATTTCGTCACAGATATGAGGTTTGTTATAACAAAATAATTGATTAATACTATTGTTTGGATTGACTGTGATGAGTTATTTTTGTGTCACTAATACAATGGAAATTGTGATAATTTAATACCTTCACAATTAAATTGTTACTATTAATATATTAATATTGTCAAAATTTCTTTTATCTCTAAGTTTTTTTATTGAAAGCCTACGTACTTGTTATAATGAAAGCTTTTGTCAATAAAAATTCAATTAGTTAGTGTCTACTTTCCTTTTTCATGATAGAAAATAATAAAAAAAGAAAGGGGGAGAGGTTGCTAAATTGTGAGATCACAAGTTTTAATTTTAAAATAATTAGGTTGTAAGGTTATGATTGTTTGAGTTGGTTAGAAGTGATTTTGAAATTTGTGGGAGTGTTTTTTTTAATTCTTTTATTTTTGCCTGACTAAATTGAGTAGATGCAAAGTTATGAATACTGTACCGGGCTTGGTATCAAATTGAGTTTTGGAACGGAATTGTACCGATATCGGTTGGTACCGGGAACTGTTTCGAAAAATTTAAGGATATTAAAAAAGTTAATATGAATATGTTACAAACAACTAATTTATAACATTCATAAAATGTAATATAAACACATTTATAGCTATCAATAAATGTCATATTAAACTTGATAACAACATGTCAAAATTGTTACTAAAGCATCATATCTTTAATAATATGGATTGTCATAGCATACTCATTAATGTTACCATTCATATTTAATAGCACTTATCACCTGTTACCGTATGTCCTTTTTGTTGTAGTGCCATGTCCTCCCCAATCTACTAAAAGTTAACCCCAGCGCAAAGATTAGGAGTTTAAGGTACATAAACGGAACTTCTCACAGCACATTATGTTAGACCTTGTTTTCTTTCCAATTTGCTTAAATTCTTGATTGATTGTTTATGTTATTTATTTGATGTAAAATTTTTCTTTTATTTAATTTTGAATTGGTCATTAATTAGAAATTAGAAGGAAGAATTAGAATTTAGATTTTTGAAGTGGTAGATGAAGTTGGATTAAATGTAAGTATAGAGAGTTAGTAGTTAGTTGGCTTGAATTAAATGAAGGAAGTGTTAGGTTAAGTTAGGATTGAACTAAGCTAGTTAGAGCCATTAAAAGC
>JANZLH020000022.1:6705024-6716559 GCA_026770325.2 Erythroxylum fimbriatum | reverse complement strand
TATCTTTTTGAACTCAAAAATATATCAATATATTCAACCTAATAGTCAGTCCAAAAAGAACACAAATCAAACATTTTTTCATAAAATAGGATTAAAATCACGTGGAAATACATGAAAAAATATAAGGTAATTCAATCCTATCAGTTATCATTTACTTTTTTATTATGTGATGATTGATGTTGGTCATATTTGTATATGGTGGATTCATTTATGTGTCGACACCACATACAAGCGAAAGGTTGACAGCCGTGTTAAAAGACTGTTTGATAAATTGGAATATTGACACCAAATTGTCCACTATAACAGTTTCAACCATCATAGTCATACAAGTGAATTACTGCTAATGGTATCCATAGAACACATTGAAAGACGTCTACAACAGTTAAAGAAAGGGATAGGCAAGAAGTGTTAACTCTCTTAGAGTCTAAGCCTATTTATAATATGCTTTGAATATTTTAGTAATTTAATTAAAATAAAAATCTAATTTTAATTAAACTTGAATTATAATTATAATTAATACTAATTGTGGCCAAATAAGATAGAGTATCTTAGAATGATCCTTATTTAATAAATATCTCATATTTGATCATAAAACTTTACAATCAAGTCCAACTTGATTAAAACACATTTTCTCTCTTTAACTTGTTCTTTATGTGTGACTTGCTAGATTCTCAAATATGTTAACAATGGATATAAACTATTATCCTAAATCATATTTAGGATAAGATAAATTAAACTTCTTTAATTTATTTTAATTTTCTATCTATATAATTTATAATCATATATCAAGATTATCTTTTAGTAACACATCATGATGACCTAAATATTTAATAATGTCAAAGTAGTTTTGACAAACCTTTTCATGCATTTTTTCCGTATAATTCTATCATTTCATCATACAATGTTCATATTAGAGATAGAGCATGAAATATTTGAGTACAATCATTTTAGTTCACCACCATTAATAATTGATTCAATTAATGATATTTGAAAACTATTATCAAAGTGTAATTTCAACTTGGCTAAGGATTTCTCAAATCATTATTAATCGACAATGATGGAGCATTCTCCCCAATCACTTTATTGTGATAAATCATATATTGTTTACTTAACTATCTCCATATAGTTTATGTTATATCCAATAACTGTCGACTAAGTTAACCTTGAATAGAATATGTCATAAGTAGTATCAAAATATAGGAATCCCTATACGAGATACTTTGGAGGTCTTAAGTGAAATTATTACTTATACAATCATCAAAATGAGAATTTCTGTAAACATACAAGTAATGTTTTGGTGGTGGATGGATGGGCATGCCTATAGGATTACAGTGTAGCTACGACAGTTTGACACCACCGGTGTCCATAGTTTGATACCTTCGGGTATCCATAATTTGATAACTTCAGATATCTACAACACCCGTTATTTACACCTACAGAAAATATGTAGGCTTAAGACAAAAAGAAAACTTAACAGTCATAAATAAGAAACACAATATGATAACATGAATAATTGGTATTGATGAGCATTTGTATTGATTGTAATAATAAATTGTGATGATGTGCATTTATATAGATAATTTGTATCATATCAATATTTGTCTTATAAATGTGCATTTTCAGTATATGGATAGTATATGGATAATATGTTGAAGCATATTTGCATTATGTACTTTGCTTAAGTATGCCATCATTGTTTTCATGAGCATTGAATATCAATGTTTAGTTCATGAATGTGAATTTATGGTATATGAGTTGTTATATCTATGAATGTGTGTGCTTAACGGATGACTGATGTGAGTGGTCATTCAAACTAAGTGTTTTCCCCACTAAGCTTTCAAGCTTAGCACGAGTGTTAATCCGTCTAGGTCCAAGTCACAAGAGTAAGGTACAGGGAACATCTGCAGGGATCAAGGTCAACAGATAAAAGGAAAGTAATTTTGGAATGTGTTTTTAGTTACAGCTAATTGCACATGTAAAAAAAAGGAAATTGTATTTTCTTTTGGATTTCCATGTAAATGTAAAGATGTATTACCACTTTAAATGATAATGTTAAGCATTGGGGAGTTCTATAATGTGTATATGTATAACATTGAATAGAATTGTATAACTTGAATGCGTGTACAGGAATTTGGTTGCTATGTGTGCAGATGGTTATAGGCTCCGTATAGAGGGTGTTACATATCTAATGATCGTCAACTAAGTTAACCTTGACTAGAATATGTCATAAGTAATATCAAAATATAGGAATCCATATACGAGATACTTTGGAAATCTCAAGTGAAAGGATTACTTATACAATCATCAAAATGAAAATATCTATAAACATACAAGTAATGTTCCAAATTATTTCTCAAATGGATTCAATTCAGTGAATTTTTCTATAACAAACACTTACATGTCTGCTTAAGTCTTTAAGTATCTCCATTCTTTACTCTAAAAGGTAACTATTTCCTTTATAAAGAAGAAATGTAATGTGTACTAGTCTTTTTACACTCTTTTAATGCTCATCCTTAATAGAACAATAACTATTAACAATCTAAGATTAATACATAAATGTAATATGAATCTCATAATTATGATCTCATTATAATTTTATTTGCAATATACATTTAATTCATGGATTTTATCATATACATCTAAATATTAATAAGATAAAGAATATTTATAAATAATTATGACACTAAATTACAACTATTTGATTGACTATAAAGTATAAACCAACAGTCTCCTATTTAAGTATCTTATATCATATCACTATATGACGACCATGCTATTGTTGGGACATCAATTTAGCGAGAGAATTCTACATGATTCTTTATAGTGAACACTTGATTAAATCTTGTAAATTTCATCTTAATTATCATTATAATTCAGAAAATTTGCCTAAATACATAATTGGATGTTTGATGAAGTCTTACTAATGACTCTAATATTCTATAGTATATAACTATCTAAATAATGCAAAGAACTATATCAAGTTTATTAAAGAAATTCTTGATCAAAATTATTATTTCCACTAAATAAAAAATGTATTATAGCCTGATTAGCAATTAGTGCCATGTTAGAACTTTTCCAATCTCAAAATGATATTGTTCTAAGTATAATATATCTTAATTAGGATTTACCTCTAAAATTAATATCTTTATAACCTTAAACTCAAATACCAACTCACGCTTGGAATAATTGATATTTTTAATACTTCACAAGTATAAGATACCGCAAATATTGAACACCTTTAGCACATTATCTATGTACTCGGACTTAGAATAGGTAAATAACTTCCGCAACTATCTTTAATATAATTCTAAGAATTAAGTTATTATCTTTTTATATCCAATAAGAGTTGTTCTTGGACTATCATATATTTAATAATTAAAAATGTTAATTTTGTTCTTTGTGAGCAATATGTTTCTACATACTCTTACTACAGAAGGCAACTATACTATCAATAATCTTCTTATAGACATAATAAAGTAACAAACTCTTTGAAATTATCATGAAAGTGAATATATCAACATCTTGTAACCTTTCATCTATACATTAAATGTATTATTAAAGGCAATAATTATAATTTGATGTATTATCAGATAGAAGGCACTTTTACATGTATATAAGCAAGTTATCAACAATATTTGCTTCAGAAATTATGTATAATAACCCATAGTTTCTTCTAGACTCGGTAGTTTTGAGTTACTCACACAATAAACCATATCTATCATCACTTTAAAAATTGCAGTAACTTGCAAAAAATAGCATTTTTCAATTCACTTCTAACTGAACTGTAATGGGTAAAACTCCACATTCTATTTGTAAGAAACAGTATGATACATTCATGTTTATCTACATGAACCACATTATTTGTAAATAAACAAACCCATCAAGACAATTTAGAAACCGTGTAAAGAACAAGAAACACTGAGGTAGTAATTCAAGTGAATTACACCACCTCCTTTTGTCCGTTCTGAATAGCATTAAACTAAGCATCAAACTGGGGAATTCAAAGAAAAGTTGTCAGTCGCGTTTTAAAATAAGTAATATCAAGCAGTTGTAAGTAAAAATTTATGGGTGATGTATTCGTGGAGATGGCCAAGCTCACTGGACCAGACAATGTCATCAGATTCCCCCTCCCCGCTAATGGAAGCTGCGTCAGGATTTGATAATAAACTTTGAGTGGAGAAAATACTGCATTTTGCGTATATTTCAATAACATTTCAGTGCTTCTTCACTGGAATTAAACATTAAATAAAATTAATTAAGTATTACTACAAGAAAAATGGATTTTAGTGATGGAATTCAGAAAGCTTAGTTAGCGACGGAATTTACTGACAAACCAAGGCGTCGGAGATACGGCCGTAGACAATAATTTGCTACGAACAACATAATGTCTGTTGCAAATTTACTGATGAAAATTTTATGTATTATCGACAAATATACTGACGGTTATTCTATATTGTCTTTGGTTGGTAAATTTACCAACAGAGAAGATTTGTTTGTTGGAAAAATTATCGACGGATTTGGTTATTCCGTCGATAAATTTATATTGTCATTACCGACAGTTATTTGTTTTCCGTCGGTAAATAGATAGATTTTGCCAACAAACTTTTTTTTGTCTGTAAATTTACTAAAAATTATTTTTTAAAATTTCCTTGCATTAAATTTTATTTGATAATATTATGATTGATGCATAATTTAAACAGCTATGAGTTATCTGTTGATAATATTTTGATTTGTGTCAACATTTAAATGTACAAATACTTATTATGTACAAATACTTATTATGTACATAATAAGTATATGTACAAATACTTATTATGTACTTTATTGTATTTGTATTATGTACTTATTATGTACAATCAACTTTCTGTTGAAAATACTTTCTTGTATTTGTACATAATAATCATTTGTACTTATTATGTACAAATGATATTATTTCATTGACTGTTGCAATTGAGTTGCCAATGTCTGCACTATGCTCCGAAGCTCATTGACTTCATTGGTTGTCGACCGCCTACTAGATGTTGTTGTATTGGATGTGAAGGATTGCGAATAACATGTGTTTGCAAATGATCCTAAGCTGAATATCCTTCCATGACGGTCCCTACCACCCACTGCATGAAGATAGATTTGAGCCTCACCAACATCTTTAGACTGCTGAGACTGTAGTTGAATACTTTCTTGTATTTGGTCATATCATAAGGCATGTTTATGTTAGTAAGTGATAATTATGAAGCATTAATATTAAAGCATAAATTTTACATACATTTAGTTCTCTACATCGAGCGTTGATGAAGATCACACCGTTATGCTTCTTAGTGTAAGTGTGCAAAAAGAGTTGATGGGGTGTAGGCTTCGTGCCCATAGACTTTTCCTACATCAGAATAAAATGTTATAAGAGAACTTCAATTTATAACATTATTATTCTTCATAATATACATATTTTCATTCAAAAATTCACACATCAAATTAAATTGAAATACACCAAAGTAAAAAAATTAGAATATAAATGAAAAAAGTAGATATTTATAAGTCTCTCTGCATGCTTGTGGTGGGTAATAGATCCTCTAGTATATACGGGAAGACTCTCTCCCCCCAGTCCTCCACGTCTATTAGAATTACGCTCTGAAAAGGACATTGCCTCGAGTAATGCCCAATACTGCTGCCAACAACTCCATATTTGTTCAGAAATATAAGGCGGTCGTACACCAGTCTTGTGTATCGCACCAACAAAGTCTCGATAACATGTACGTGCTCGTCTCTCCCACACTTTATAAATGACTGTGTCAAATTCAGAATCCCAAAAAAATTCTTTCTGAAATAAAAGAAAAAACATACGATAAGTATTTATAATGTAATAATATTTATCTAATAAATGTATAAAAATCAATTAAAAAAAATAGGTTTTTTTTAAACCTCAAACTCCTTATAGTAAAATTCCTTTGTCACTTGAGAGATATTCTTCCAGATATAATCCTCAACATTAATCTTTTCCTTGAATTTGGATGTTATGTTTCTTGAGCATGGTCCAGACAGAATCAACCTAATATTAAAACAATTAATTTTATACCTTTTTAAATTTAAACCTATAACTTAATTATAAACATATGGTGTTTCATGTATTTTCACTTACAAATTGTTGACAATTGTGATGGAAGTTCTTTCATTAGCTCCCTCAACTCCAGGCTGGAGGTCGTCTCCTTCATTCACCTTGTTTACCCTTGATATCTCTGTCGGTATAGGGGTGATGGATGGTGTAGTAGCAGGTACGAAAGGTGATGCCTCATCTGCAAGTGTAGTAGTAGTTGGAGGTATAACATCTAATTTGGTTGTAGCTGCAGAATGTGATTTTTCATCTAGACAGTAACTGGCTCCAAATCGCGGTCTGAACAATATCAAGTTCAAATGCTCATCCAAATCACAACATATATAATGTTTAAATTATTAATGAAATCATAATATAATGTTTATATCTTCAACCAAATCACAACTCGATGCTCAAACATGGTTCAATTTGTTGATTCACCATCATCAACATTAGATTTTGTTAGAGTTAATTTTTCCCTTATTTTGACAACTTATATCAAGATGCTATAATTTTGATTGAAAATCTTTTTTCTCTCTCTTAAAGTTGCTTTCTCCTAATTTCAAGATGCTATAATTTATTTCTTTAACTATGTGTTCTTATCTCCTAACTAAACTTTGCTTTTAAATAAAAAAACCGATGATTGTCAATCTATTACAAAAATATAATCTAACTACAACCGATGTTTATCCTATAATTTAAGCATAATACATTACAAAAATATCAATGTAAGTTATATCATATTTCAAGTAAAAGAACTGAAATTATGAAGTTCATATTAAAAAAGAACTGAAAATAAAGAACTGAAATCATTTTTTCAAATAATACACATTTCATCAAACACTTTACATGCATCAAAAATTTATCCCAACATCACAACCAAAATCACGTCTTATCCCTTATATCACTAACATTTATACCTTCAAATTGTTTTCCAATCACATAATACACAAATAAATGAAAGTAATCAAATACCCAAATTAACTTTCATCTAATACACGAAAAAACACATGACAGTTGCTGCAAAAATACCTCTACCAAAGGACACGATGACAGTGGCTGAAGAAGACAATGCCGACAAGTAGAAGAGGAGTCCACAACAAAGAAACCGAAGAGAAGAAAATCGCACGAGAGGAGAGGAAGCAGATGAATTACATTAAACTCACCCGAAAGGTCTCTTCTCTAAAGCTGAAGCAGACGATGACGTTTACCTTGAAAATTTACCGACAAAAATTTTCCTTCGGTAAACTTAAAACTTTTTTATTTCGCCAACAATTTTTGCCTTCTTGACCGACGAGCATTTTATACCGTCACTAAAGTTCGTCTAAAATTTTGTCGGGATGATTTTCTCCATATTTATTGACAGATATTACTACTGCCACTAAAAAACATTTTCCCGCTAATGTTACCGACGGAAATTGATTTTCTGTCAATAATTTTCAGCGGTTTCTTTTCCATCATTAATTTTCCATTGTTCATTTTTACTTTTCTTGTAGTGGCCTAAGCTAACAATGCTAATTACCTTTAGCCACCAAAATCAAACGTCGCAATATGTCATTTGCAACAATTTTGTTTCTCCTCGCCTATTCCTTTTTGTGACGGACCCATGATCGTAGCAAAATCAATTGAGTGACGATTTTGTGAAACAACGCAGATAATTTTTTACTACTGGACTTTTGTGACCATTTGTTCAACAGTTTTTTATTGTCACTAAAAATGTTTTGCGACAATGTATTGTCTTTGAGTGATGAAATTATTCATCACCAAAATCGTGTTATGTTATAGCGTTCGAGTATCATGCACGTACAAATGTTGAGTGTCCCATATACATATATATTGGAGCTTCAAGTGCATAGATGTTGATTGTGCGTAATACCTATTGCTATCTTCTATCAGACAAGGGACGAGTGGACAATTTATGAAGCTGACCAATTGTAACTGTAAATCGATGTTACTTTCGTCATTTCACTTTCAGCGGATCACCTCCACTTGGTATGATGATTCTGACCTATATATGTAACTCTTGCAGTTATTGCAAAAGATCATAAAAGGTTTCCTTCGAGGGCGTTTTACTGTACAATAATGCAAGGATCCTACTATCTTGAAGAAACATTGGTTCCACATTCATTGTCATTTCATCTAGCCTTATAGCTACTAGGTACATGATCACTATCAACCATGAAGGATGCGCTTTACTGTAAGGATATAACTCATTTAATTATTGGTTATGGAAAAGTAGAACCAATAGCCTTTCACGTGTCCGAACAACAAAAACTGTCTCTTCAGAACAAACTGAATTGAGTGTAGTTGGTGCTCGGTGAAGACTGAGGACAAGGAGACATTTCATGGAAAAAATAGTTAATATTTGGCTCTCTTCAATGTTGGTTTTCACCAAGGTAAACCATCTTCTGAAAACCCAATGTTTAAACCCTCGAACATATATCCACATGAAGTGATCAAGCTATAGATGCTAAAGGGCATTAACTTGACATTCCAATTTCCTGCAGATATTTTTGGACGATAAAATATACAACTAGGAAACAAGTTCCAATAGAAACTTGTCGCATAGTCACCATCTTCGCCTTACCGAAGAAGTGAAGGGTCGTGGTTTCCATTCCTTCGATTGTCACATAGAACATAAAACAGATAAAGAAAGAATTGATCGAAGACAGAATCATTCCAGAGCATAATTAATGTTTCTCACATGGCTACTCTCTTCAGCAACCGCCCCCATTCCTTCAGTTCATCTTGGTCTTTTTGTCCCCTTATATTTCTCCACTTCCCAAAGAAGCCTTTATTAGATCTCAATAACATGCCATCATCACCCAAACCACTCCCTCATGCTTGTCTATATGCAAGCAAGTAGTAACCCTACTAGCTCTTAGCTCTAACCGATGAAGGGCTGGGTCAAAATAAATACCGACGGAGTGGTAAAACATGAGCTCAACATTGGGGCTGCTGGAGGATTGATTAGGGATTGTCATGGAAAGTGGCGAGGGGGATTTCTCCAACAACTTGGAAGGGCATCGCCATTAGCTGTCGAACTCTGAGGAGTCCATTCAGGACTCAATTTGGCCTGGTCGCTTGGATATCGACGAGTGATCGTCGAAGTGGATTCGTTAGAGGTGATCAATATACTCTCTTCTTCTATTATACAATCGACTAAGTTTTCGTTCTTGGTGACAGATACCAGCGAATTACTCCACCGAGCGTGAGAAGTGCAGGTTCAGCACTTGTATCGAGAAGGGAATCAGTGTGCAGACAATCTGGCCTCTCTTACCGTATTATCAAGCCTCGAAATTCATATTCTGCAGGAGCCTCCAACTCTAGTCATAGCTCATCTTCACCGCGACCAGCACTGAGTTTTGTATCGCAAGGCTCTGCGATAGTTAGGGTCTTTTTGGGTTTTATTTGCTTTGTAACCAAAAAAAAAATGCCATAGGATATATAGGCTTACTTTTGGCCCTTTATGTTGTCCTTCATACGTTCAACAACTTACTCAACATGAATACACTTTGAATATTGTTCTCTCGAGATGCTCTGCATGGGTAGCAGCTAACGTTAGTTCCATGATTTCGGCAACCTATAATTCGCCCAATTGACATGATATGTTTCCCTGCAATTATCTCTTCCACATGCCTCTATCTGTATTCTTTTCCATCTAATAGTTGGTTTGCATTAGCTAAGCCATCATTCTCTACCACCTCAATGCCTGATTCTACAAAAAGTACACAAATACAGGCCATGAAATTCGAACAATCGTGTTTCTAATGGGCCTAGGAGTAACTTTTCATCTTCTCAGGTATTCGAATGGAACCCATGTTCAAGATTTAAATGGACCGTTGCCAATTTTGGGATTTGTTCACTGAAATGCTTCAAGTATTGATAGGACCAACGAACCCAATGGGCAATGTTTGGGCTAGTAGCCTCCTCGTTTGATGGATGAGAAGAGAAGGTAATCTTCCTTACACACCTTGTTCATGAGAAGTTTTCATGTTGTACACCGTCTCAATGGTGGATAATATGCCAATTGGATATGTTGTTGAAATTCCATGAATCAATTACCCTTCCTTTTTTTCATACAAGGAATCCGGTCATCCTTCCTTTTTATTTATTTAGAACGCTCCTCACTGGTAATTTCATATGAGACACTTTCAAAAAAGGTGGGTGGTTATACGGTGTACAAGTCAGGTCAACCGCAATTGTGGTAGTACTGAAAATCATACTACAGTTTTACAGAGAAGTCATTAATACAAATTTTCAGTTACACCGGCTAACAATGCAGGAGAAATTTGACTGATGGGGCATTATGTGCATCCCGTCAGATGTTGGTAACTGCTTCAAACGTTTGTTCTCTAGCCTGTGAAATATTAATTGGCAAATGATTTTTATTAAATATTCGATCTTATTATTTTATTATTTAACATTAAAATCAATTAACTTGCGGTGGAATGATATTAATCTATTAAATTTGAAATTAAAATTCTCGATTATTTTGATGATAGGAAAATTTTCAACAGTATAATTGTTAAATATCTTTAATTTTTAGAATTGCATTTTAAATTTTAAATTCAAATCATATATATATATAATAATTAATAATAATTAACAATTATTATTAATACAGTACCATATATACCAAATATTAATATTTACTACTTAATCAAGTAATTATATTTTAATAAATCAAATAATTAATTATATATCAATAATTATTAATAATAACTGAATTAATTTACTATATTCTTTTTTTTAGGGAAGAATTAATTTACTATATTCTAATAACTATAAATTATACCAAAATTAATTAATTAACTATGATTTAAGTATATTTAAATAGTATGTATTAATATTAATCATTAATTATTATTCATTATTATATACTAAATATGTATAATAACAGTATTATATATATTATATATAATTAATTGATTATTTTATAATAACTATTAATTATATCAAAATTAATTCATTAACTATTATTTAAGTATATTTAAATTATAGGATGAAAAATATTCAATCTATACCTTATTTAAGTAATCAATCAATTAATTATAATTTAATTAGTAAATTAATTTTATATAATCGACAATTAATTTAAAACTGAAAAAATATACGGCATAATTATTATTATGAGTAACATATATACCAAATATTACTTAATTGATTCAACACATCTATTATTATTATTATTATTATTATTATTATTATTATTATTTATCTACATAAAAAATTATAAATAAATAAATAAATTATATATGCCATGATGGGGAGTAATGCCTGTTTAATTAATTATATTTGAATTTTCGGTAGTTAAACCAAAATTATCAATTTAGTTAATTAATTAATCGTATTGTAAAGTATAAATTATTTTTAGATTGGTGTTAAATATATTATCATTAATTAAAACTAATTAACAATAATTTAATTATTAATCAATCAATGATTAAACA
>JANZLH020000022.1:6656166-6666372 GCA_026770325.2 Erythroxylum fimbriatum | reverse complement strand
TAAATTTTTGGGAATTCAAAGCTTTAGCAACATTTCAAGTGATATTCAAATATCTTTTGTATTTATAGTTTATGAAGCAAATGATGTATTATGGCTTGAAATGCCATTATAGCTTTGTAAAAAAAACTCTTGCCTATTAATATAAATGGAATGTATTTTGGGTTAGTTTATGACCACTTTTAAGTTTTCACCTTGCATTTGATGTACAAATGAGATTAGAGTTTTGGGAAGTAGTTTATATTTATGTTTATGTGTATTCTTGTCCTTGGGATTGGATTGATGGGGATGGTTGAAAGTATTTAAGTTTGCTTTTAATAAGGTAGGTTGATCTGGGTTTATGGGTTCTGCTACAGGGGTTTTCGCCGTGGCATAATTCACTAGAAGGTTTTCTGCTTCTCCTGTGGCGACTTCGCATCGGCGAAAACAATCTTCCGAGGTTCGTCGCTGCGTATTTGACCCGAAGGGGTCCATGGGATTTCTCCCATATGTTCGCTGCGGCAAACCTACCTTGCTTCCTAAGAGTTTTTAGCTTCAAATCCTAAGTCTTCCACTATGCTCACGTTCTCACGACTCCGATGTTGGGCTCCGAAAATGGGATCCAGTAAGAGACACTAAACCTGATACTCAAGCACTAGTATAGGTTAGTCTGGTAATTAATCTTAAGTCTAGCTCACTTCTTTATTCTTTAGCTTGTCGTAGGAGGTAGATTATCCATTAAAGATTCACTTAAATTCAATGTAACTAACAAAACTATAAGCTCTACACCAACAACAGGAAAATGTTAATAACTTGTACTTAGGTGTAACGTTTCCTCCTAGTTATGGAACATGTTCTTAAATTACCTTGGAATTTTGTGAAATCTGAAAGACTGGCCAAAAATAATTTAGTGAGCCTCAAATCTCAAAATGCAAAGCAAAGGGGATCAAAAAATGTTTAAGATATATTTTGGAGCTTTAATTTACTATATCTAGAATGAAAGGAACAATATGTTTTATGGTGCAGCTACTACAAAAATTGATATTGCTTATTAGAGGATTATAATACATACAAAAATGGTTGCTTTAAACATCAACAGTGAAATAAGGAGCAGGTGGTGCCTCTAACCCTTACAAGTCTCTTTCACTTATTTAATGCTCATGGTATATTCTTATATATTCGTGCTTAGGCATAGGAACCTTTGGGTATTGTTTTGGAGTTTGTACAAATATTTATTCTTTAATGCAACTTACTTATCTTCTAAAAAATGGTTTATAAATTATTTGTATAATTTAAATAAATTTTTTATATGTATACAAAAACCTCAGTATGTAATGTCGAGTCTTCCTTGTTGCAATTTTTAGAGTTATAGTTGGAATTGTCACATTTCCTACATTTAAGCACTTATCTTTTCTAAGAGAATTTGTTTGAATTTTTCAATTTTTTAGTCTCATTTGATCACCTCTTTTTTGTAATTATGAGTCTACCTAACATAACTTTTTTAGCTAAAGGATGTATCACCTCTACATCAATAGGCTGTAACATATGGTTATACAAACTTAAGACCTAACCCTTCTTATAAAATAAAACTAAAAATGTCTCAACCATTTATTTTGAATGAAGGATTGTTCTAATGGTATGTTTTCAAAGGCATCCATATAGGTTTCTTACTTGACAACTACAGTTTTGTTTTCTACCAATCTCATAGTATGTTTGTCATCACCCTTTGAAACTTCATAAGCACCATCTCTATTTCATACTATTCTCTATTATGTAGCAACTTATTTTTTTAATTTTATCCTTTTCTAACTTTTTCACTATAGTTAATATAATATATTACTTTCATCCATCTACTAAATATCTCTTATGTATATGTCTCTTCATCATCATGATACTAATTATTTCAAATATGGTAATTGTTGGCCTATCTCTAGTCGAAAAGATCCATATGTTGATAGTTTCACTCATATTGTTGTTAATTACTGAATATTTAGATTCAGAGGATTGGTAGCATCTTAACCACCTCTCATTAAGATATTCAAATAAGGCTAAATCACATTCAACCTTTATTTTATCAAGTCTCTTTAGTTACACATTGAAATCTTCTACACAGTTAGACCAAACATAATTCCAAAACTGCTTTCTAAGTTCCTTTCCTTTATAGTTCCCATGCCAATTGTGAGATATATATTTGGCACACATTTGGTGATTTGTATAAAAACATTATTTAACTTTAATAATATAATTAAATCAATTATAACTATATAAAGATGAAGATACCTTTTGTGTATCAGATATGACTTAAGCCATTTTGCCACCATCCAATTCCAAATAATATGCTAGCAGATTTATGAACCAAACCCATAAATTCATGTTATTTATCTTTATAATAGCCCAAGCCCATCGATACACTCCTTTGTCACTATTCCTACCTATTACACTCAATAATTGGCCTTAGAAATCTGTATTAAAAAAGCAATCATCTATCCTAAAAATAGGTCTCAAATGCCTCCATCCTCTTTGCATGGCATCATAACAAATATATAACCTTTTGAACTATAACAAAAAATAATGAAGTATGAATATGATGTATAATCAAAAATAATGAAGTAGTAATAGTAGGGATAAAAAAATATAATGAAGTATGAAAAAAATGTATAATAAAAACATGATGAAGTATAAATAAGAAGTATGAAATTTTTAGTTATCATTACTTGTAACAAGGAAGTGTCTTGATTCCTTAATAACTATAACTCCACTTTTGATATAGGAATAACTTATGTACATATCCTGCAACTTGGCATATTCATTAACATAGTCTGTTGCACTTTTTTTTCTCAATGTCCTATTTGCTCTTCTATATATGCTTGAGTTAACAAAAATATTGAGTTTCTTTCTGCACCCTTCAACTAAAAATTTTGGTTAAGATACTAAGGTTATCAAGAATTCTACCCCTAAAAGGTCTCAATAAGAACTTGGCATAAACTAATTTTGGTTTGCTAATTGTGAAACAACTATGATCAAGTTTGTAATTTTATACTTTGAAAAATCTTTTGCTCTTGTCAAATCCAACATATAACTTAACTCCCAAGGGCATATGTTAATATACCCAACTCTGATCCTATTACTCTTACTCTCTTTTAACCTTAAATTATATCTTGATTACATTGCATAATTAACAGTAACATTTTTAAATTCTTTTACAGTTCCAAACTTCATAATCAATCTTCACTATTATGTCACGCATGTCGGATTATGCCTAATACTTAAACTTGTTTTATGTAAATCTTGACATGGCTCCTCTCTACTAAGATATTCATCATTAGCAATAAAACTACCACAATCAGTTGAATCAATCCAAATGGTTAATGGTCGTATAGAATATCTGCATATAAGTCATATTATACATATTCAACATATTCATCTACATGTTCCCCTGCATATTCATCAACATGTTCACCATGTTCATCCATATGTTCATTGTCATGTTCATTATTATTTTCATTGTCATCTTTATCATATTCATCATCATCATAGGCATCAACATGTTCCTCTCCACTAGTTATACGTAACATGGTAAAAGTACAGAAATTAAGATTTATTTAATTGTAGTTAACATACACATCAACACTTCCATGAATTTTCATAAGGTTTGCAAACCAAATATATTTTTGATTTAATTCAGTAAGTCTCAATAACTCTTTAAAGTTAAAATCATGTACCTTATAATATGCCTTATCAACTTAATGGTACCTTAAATCCTTCCCCATCTCACATATTTGGCTACAACTGACTTAATCAAGGTAAACATTTTTAAATGTAGCAATATTCTCGTCAACAAATTTAAATTCAAGTTCTAACATGAGCCTCTCACCATAAAAGAACTTTATATCATTGTAACATATGCAGTAGTCATTAGAGAACACTAAAGGTAATATGTCATTAAAAGCCTAACAGAAACACATAGTGCAATCTTTAACGGTGATAGTTATAGTTTTTGAGACCAATGAATTAAGAAAAAAAATAGTTGCTACCATAATTTCTACTTTACAATTGGTTTGAGTTATTAAAAATTTACCAATTAAAATTGTCTTCACCATAAGATATCCTCTTAATAACAATGTCATTCCCTTTGTCTTTTGGGAAGAGTTATTTTTACACTTTGTTATGATAGGTTTCTTTTGTATTTCATGGCACTACTTATCTTGGTTTACTTTTGCATATTTTATAAATTACTTCTCTTCCTTCTAGTTAATGACATGGTTAAATGAACATAGTTGCTTCTTCGTATCTTACTAAATGTTGGCATTCTAGGTTAAAGTAATTTCTAAAAATATAAAAAAAATTTGATGCACAAACGCCTGCATACCTAACTTAACAACATTAGTCCCTAATTTCATTAATCTTTTGTAGCATTTTAATGTTATGGGCTTCTAACCCTTAATCATCTTCTCTTTTATTATTTCCTCTCATTAAAATAAAATTTTGAGGGTGAGTTTTGGAGTAATTGGTAAAGTTGCTCATTTATGACTATAACGTCACAGGTTGTAAAAATAAAAAGGGCAAGTTGTGTTCATTATGACCATCTTCAAACTTTCACAAAGCGAGGAGTCTTATGCACTAGGTACGTTGACTTTGAATTTTATTTAAATAAAATTTTGCTATAAGGCCTAATGGCTTGTGTTTTATTATGGTACCATAAGTGCATGGTGTAGCTACAACTAGCATAGGTGAGTATGGGTCAATCCCACGAGAAGCAGAGAAGTGGAAAATATTACCAATTATCATAGAAGAGATGGTAGAGTCGAGTTGTACAGAGAGCAACAGTGAAGATGGTAGCTAACAATGGTGAAGATGGAGAATTATAGGGGTTTTATTAAGAATATTGGAAATTTTAGGGTTAGAGATAAGTAAAATTAGGGTTTGTTAATTACAAGTTAATAGAATTATTTTATTAGTTTTATTAAAATTAGTAAACTAGTTTAATCAATTATTTAATTTTGGATATTAAAATATAAAATGACAGAAAGTTGTTGGAATTATATTTGTATTATACTTTTTGTCCGTGTAAAATTCAACTTGAATGTTTTTGAAACAATAAGATTTAATTTGACATTAAAATTCAACTTATTATCAATATCAACGTTAGAGATTTTTATTTGCCAAAAAAAATAATAAAAGAAGTAAGGGGGAAGATGACAAAAAGCATAAAAATGGTATACAAGAATGATGGAACTGACATGTTTATTCAAGCACTTGCTAGGTCTGAGATAGGGTCAGCCTTCTTGTTGGCATCCTGTTTTCTGAATCGTGTGATTGAGCTAAATTACAACTTTTGGCAGCACACAACGGCTCCATTACAGGGTTCTCAGGCTAGGCATTTTGCTAAGGGTTTACCAGATTAATTAGTTCAAGTGTTTAAAGTTTCAACGGACTGAGAAGGCATGGGCTCGGTGTTGAACGAATACGAGAAAAACAAAAAAGAAATGGAAAAACGACAACCTATTTGACCGTTGGGACCAACATGTGTGCCTCAGCTGTCTCAGGCTCTTGTCTCTTTCTTTGTGTTTTTTTCCTTTCTCAACCTAGGAAGGCCCCCCACATTGCCTGCCTCTCGTACCCACCAATTAAACAGTAGCAGGCCGCTGCACACCAACATATAATTACGAATATATACAATGATGTTTCTTGTACCAGTTGATAAAAGCATACTGTTTTTGGTAGAATAATAAATCAACCCAAAACTCGATAGAGTGTAACTAAATTATTTAAGTTTATCATGCATTTGCTTGTGTGGAGTCCTCTGTATCATGACAGAATAACCATAGAGACTCCCTACATTTATGAGGAGTTGAACTTACAATGTCCGGCAAGTCTCTAGACTTATATCTAGAGCTCTGATATTACTAATCTACCCAAAACTCAAGTTAAAAATTAGGCGGAACCAAATTATTTTTTTTTTAAAAGGAACCAAATTACATTAACTCTTTTTTTTTTTTGATGCAACAAATTACATAACTCTACCAATTACGAAATTGGGTAACGGCCAAATCCCACATGCAAACAACAGCTAACATCAACACCCACAATAGTCAGGTGCTCTTGTTATTGCACCCCAAAGACCAAACTCCGCTCACCTTCTTACCCACCATTTACCGTACTAACTTGCCAAAAAACATATAAAGGAGTTCACTTGTACTAGTGAAACAAAAAATATTAAAGATGATCTAGTACGCCTTGCTTTTCCTTCTTCATTGTGTACGTGCATGCAGATCATATCTTCACCGTCCATCTTCTGATCATCTTTCCACGTGATTCGCGGAAACCTTCCTGTTTCTCCTTTTTTCTCCCTCTATTTGTTTTTATTTTGTCCCACTTCTTTTCTTCGCTGTTTACTTTGTTTCCTGCATCTCTCTCTCTCCCTCTCTCTTCATTTGAGTATCTGCTGGGATTCTTTGAAGAGGATGTTCAGTAAGGTTGAACATATGGCTGTGTTTATACTTGTGCTTTTAGCAGTTTCTGCTGTTGTAGCTGATGAAGGTGAGGTTTTTATACGAGCTCTGCTTTCTCACTTTATGTTCTCACATTTCTGTTTACATCTTAATATACATCTCTTTTATTTTCCGTAGTCAAACATTTGGTTTCTCATGCAGTTTCTTTTACAAACATGGATACTCCAAATCTGTGTGTTTTCTGATGCTCTTTTCAGGAACCAACTTCTAATTAAAATCTTTTCTTATGGAAAGTTCCCAGAGCAAAATAGTAGATGGACAACTGAAAAAAGAAAAGAAGTGATATTCTCGGGGTGGGGTTGAGTAGGTTGGGTATTAAATTAGAGATATAAGGAATGACAGTGGAGAGGTTGAAGGTTTTAAATAGTCATCAATACATACAACATTCTTATTAACGTTTTGGGGCATCGGGTTTTAGACGGGTTCCAAATAAAGAATGCTCTTTACTTTAGTGGGAGGGAAGGAAGAGCTTTCGTATTCTTATTACATCATTCTTAATTATTGGTGTTCTGTTCTGTTCCTGTGGTAGCCAGCTGGTACCTAGATTTGACACTGCTTCAATTGTTAAAAGTATTAGATTTGCCCTCCACTTTGTACATTATTACCTGCTGCCCTTCTCTCTCTATCTGTTCCTCTATTTATACATGTATATGACTCCTTTCTTCTTGTTACATTGTATTCATTCAAAAAAAGGTACCTGGTATAACAGGCACCTGCATTCTACTGGTCCCATGCATATTTACTCGTCCCGTCTTTCAATGGCGCTTGCATGTAGTAACCTACTTGCTTTTGTTAATCCAGAAATGGTCAAATATTTAGAGAATTTAGGAACTTTTTCTAGGATTTCGAGACGTGCATTGGAGGCCGAGGTACCGGAACAATTTACCAGGATTTTTGTTCTGTACCTTTTCCCAATGAATTATTAATTACTTATCTATTTATAGTTTTCTTCATTTTTTGTTTCTGTCTGATTCAGGTTTGCATACACATTATAGTGCATCTTCTGTTTTCCAAGCCATCCTCAGTCCCAAATGCTGAATAGGCCGAGCTTTTGCTTGGTTACTACTTTCCTACGGTTATAGTCTATCAAATTACAGTAGTTTCAATCCGGACGTATCACGCTTATTCTTCTGCCACTAATTTTTTGCAGTTCTGCTGATACCCTTTCAAGCTATAATTTGGTTGCGTAAAGTCTATAAAAGCATTGAGTTATTTGAGACTTATAATCCATACATCCCCAGAACAAGCCTTTTCTAAGCCTTTGTTTGAATCCTTATTTGTACAAGGAAAAGGAAAGGAAATATTGAGGGGAAAAGAGGAGAAAAGAATAGAAGAGAAATTATATTTCCTTTTCCTTGTTTGTTTTCCTAATTTATCAAATGAGGGAATTGAAACTTATAGACCTTTATGTCCTGATTATAGAACTTGTTTATCTTTTGTTAAATAAGGATAAAATGGTAATTTATTTATCTTGCCTTGCTTTGTCTTGAATTTTCCCTCCTTTCCCACCAATTTGGTGGGAAATATATTTAGTCTAAATTTCTCTCTTATTCTTCTCCATTCTCTCCCTTTTCTTGCTTATTTTTGTCCGAACAGTAGAAAGGAAGAGAATCCTTTTTTTTTTCTCTTGATTTCCTTCCGTCCAAACAAAGGCTAAAATCTTCTTCATTTCTTCTCTTCCTCCGTGCCCTAACGTCGGTTATTGGCGTCACCGTTACTGTCACTCACCGCCTCCGCCAGCTGGTTTCGTCGCTGACGTCAATTTCTTTTTTCATCGCCGAGAAGCAGGTGTGTTGTTTATTGTTTGATGTAAAGTGTTTCGATTTTGGTTTGATTTGATTCAATCCAGGGCTCATTATTTAATTTAAGAATTTGGTAGAAATTTTTTATTTGGATGTGATTCTATGCATTTTTATTTGTGTGCAGACATGGAAGATGATGTTTCCAATCCACTTCGGAGAATGTCGAGCAGAACCCGGAAGATGGCTTCTAAAATGGCTGCTGCTCTTGCGAGCAGCGACAATCGAACTCAGGTGTGTTTTTTAGTTGATGAATTTTTTTGTATGATTAGTCTAGCTTAAGGGAAGGAAGAAAAAAGCTTAATCTTAGTAGTTGATTGTGGAAATTTTGTGTAAATTAAATCAGGCAACTCTTGCTCGGCTCGAAGCCTTGGAAAACGATAATGCGGGAATGGAAACTGTGGAACCTATAGACGATGATGAGGCTTCTCTTGATGACGATGATGATGGTCTCCTTCTCATCGTTTTAATGATTTCAATTTGTTCCTTTTTCCTTTCTTTTACTGTCTATTTTCACTTTCAAATTAAAATGGTTTTTCTCACTGCTTTAACTTCATATGCTTAAAGGCCTTCATAGATAAGTTGTGTATTTCTTTTTGCAAATTTAAGGAAGTTTTATAAGGCCCAGATTTGAGTTTAGAGTCATTGGTCAAATGCCAATGAACACTCTATTTTAGATGTCTTCTGTTAACTGTTTCACTAGCAAATGGACTTTTATCAAGATTATTTGTTTGTGGTGAGATAGCATTTTTTTGATCTTTACTGTTGGGATTTGCATAAATCCTCGATTCTTGAAACTGCACTCTCATCTATGTCTTATGAACTTCATTTTGTAACTTTTTTCGCCCAGCATTTCTGAAGGAAGTTCATTAAAATTTTAAACTCAAATCTTGGGAATGGTAATGCATAATTGTCATCGGGTTGTCCACTTGGTGAGAACATTTCTTTCCACCTTCTAGTACTCCTCTGAGCTTGAACAATTTGGTGGTATTACTTGTTAAAGCAAATTCAAGCTTTCTTTATATTTCCATTTATGGCCCTGAATTGGTTCATCATCTGTAATTGTAGGATATGTACAAAAGAAGCAGTCTAAGAGCACAAAACGAAAAACCCGCCAAGCAAAAGCACTTGAGAATGCCAGGAAAGCTCCAAGAAATTTTCTTGAGCTCTTACATGAGGTGAGAAGGGAAATTCTGGTTATGTTTCTTTTTTTTTCAATATGCGCTGAATAGCTGGTCTGAAAGGTGATTCCATGATAACAGGCAAACCTAGAGTCTTTGCCTCCACATGTACCATCCTACGGGAAGGCAGCAGTTGGACCTTCAAGCTCTACCTGCCGCCGACATTTCTGTACTGTTTGTGGATTTGCTTCCAACTATACATGTGTCAGGTGCGGGATGCGATTCTGTTCAGGTCGTTGCCAGGTTGTTCATGATGATACACGATGTCTGAAATTTGTCACCTAGTACTGTGACTTGATATAAGAAATAGTTATATATGGTACGAAACTTGACCGTGTAATGCTATTATGGCCTGTAAACTTAAGTTGAGATATCATCTGAATAGGTGCATTAACAACTTCAGTTAATTTGTTTATATTTACCTTTTGGATCTCCCTTCTCTATTTTCGTGTCTGTCTCTTCCTGTTCACTTCCTGTTTTTTCTTCCCATTCATCTTGTTCCATTTTGTGTAGCATACAAGGGTAAGTGGTGCATATTGCTTGGGAATCTTCCAGAATGGAAACGATCCAACAACTCTTTTAGGAGGTATCTTCCTGCATTTATCATGACTTCTCTCTCTCATTTTTTATCAACTGCATATGCTATTTATACCACTGTTTGGCAGTGGAATCAAAGAAATTTTGAGGTGGAGCAGAATTTGGGAAGTTATCTATGGTTTTAGGGGCTCTCTGTTATGA
>JANZLH020000022.1:6635263-6648900 GCA_026770325.2 Erythroxylum fimbriatum | reverse complement strand
TATTAGGAACCTAATGGGTCACACATCAAAGAGCAATTTGTGAAAGAAAAATCAATTTAATTAAGTTGGACTTAATTGCAAAATTTGAGAAACTTTGAGAATCAAATATTAGATATTTGATTTTATTAAAATTAAATTAATTAGAATTATAATTTGATTCTAATTATAATTAAGGAGTTTTAATTTTAATAAAAGACTATCTTGATTTTTCTATTTAAAGGAAGAGCTTTATGAAAGCTAGCACTTTTTTGTCTTCTTCCTCCAAAAATAGTTTTGGAAATTGCTCTGTGGATATCATCAGAGGCTGGACACGTGGACAGCTAGTGATTGATCACTCAGAGAAAAATAGTCGACGTTTTTCTCCGGAAAGCGAACAAGGTAGGATTTCTAATCCGAATATTATTTTAATTCAAGTTTAATCAATTATTGAGATCCGCTAGAAATTTGTAAAAAAAAATTTAATTTCTGCTGTGCCCGTGATTCAATCATGGTTGGATTCCAACAATTATATAGGTGAGAATATTCCTAGTTAAGCATATCATCGAAGAAAGGTAGCTTGGGGTGCTTTCAGTAACATTTGAATCATGTTTCAGTAGAAAATAAATAAAATACAAAAACAAAAAGTGCAATTAAACTTGAGTTTATGAACTAAATAAAAACATCAACTTCTTATGTTCTTCGATGAATTTCACCAAATTATACATTATTACTAAAATAAAAATTAATGTATTGAATTTCGTATTAGAATTGCCAAAAACTAATACCAAATTTCTCTATACAAATTGTATCAAAAAAGTTCGGGTTATATCCAATGAACCAGTTAGTACATCAAATGTCAACAAATATCGAAAAAATTTATAAATTAATTTAAATTACAAATATATATTTATGTTGAAAATATTTAAACATGAAAATATCTTTTAAAAATAGTTATTATGTATAAAAAATTTATGTTTATCGTTTGAAATATTCTTAATTTTGATTATAATATAGAACTAACTTTTTAATAATGAACTAAAAATTATAATAATTTTTATACTCAGCGGTTCATTATTCAATTTTTTTTGTTGTTAATATTTGTTAATAATATTTTGTTTTCGCATATATGTTTAGTCTATTTTTATAGCATATATGAAGTAAAAAATTATTTGACTATTAATTTTATAATATGAGAATAATTTTTAATTATATAAAATTGAACGTCTATTTTATAATTTAAAATTTTATTCAAAATAGTATCTGAATCGATATCGATATTGTATCGTACGAGTGTTAAAGTTGGTATTAGTTTATTTGTAACACTATCTAAATAGTGTTAACACGATCAACTTTGTTTGTTATTTCTTAGTTTCCATTTCACAAGCCTATGTACTTCTAAAATTATCAATATAATCATTTAACATCATTAGTTCATGTATGGGTAGGTAATTAAGAAACTTGCCAAGCAAAATCCACACTAAAGTTCATTAGGCAACTAGGAACTTTTTACCTTCAACGTAATAAGATTTTGCAAAGTTTCTTTATCACTTGTGACGATTACAATCCAAATAAATAACTTTTGACTTCATAAATCTACTAGTTGTTACTGCATTTCATCCCATTCATATATGCATAGTTTATTTAAGATTTTAAAGTTCTCTTAAAAGAAATCACTCCACCAACAATTCGTTGGCCATCTAATTGAAGTTGGTTAATCCATCATCTCCCTATGTAACATTGTTCTCTCCTTATCACATGACTTCTCCTTCCTCTTGTCATGCAACTACTCATTCTTCATTTCGTGCAACCTTGATGATAAAAATTGATGTGGTCCTTATGACATTAGAAATCCCAATCTTGTTGTGTCTATGACTTATTTTTTTATTTATACTCATTTGATGGGGCCTATAGTTGTTTCTTAATTGCTTGTAGTTGTTCATTTTATACAAACAACACCACCTATGTATGACTTTTTACTAGTCAATTATCATCACTCTACTTTTTGCATTTGTGACCCTTATCATATTTGTAAATATATTGCCTGATTATGGACATCAATATCATACTAACACTTTCATGTGTAATATTGGCAAGCCAAGAAAACCCATGAGTATATTTTTATAGTATCTTTATTATATTGCAGTTGCAAATTCAACTTATATTAGAGATTACACATAGAGTTTGGAAATGTGAAAGAATTTAAAGACACTATTATAGATTATGGAGTGCAAACATAATACAATTTTAGGTTAAAAAAGAGTGAAAGTAATAGGATCATGGTTGGGTGTGTTGAAAGATACCTATGGGAGTTACATGTTAGATATGACAAGAATAAAAGTGTTTCAAAGTGATTATAGTTATTTCACAACTAACAAACCAAAATCGATTTATACTAAGTTTTTAATGGGACATTTCAATAATAGAATTCTTGAAAAGTATAGTATATGTACAAAAAAGAAGAAGATTAAAGAGTGTAAAGAGAAGCTAAGCATATTTGTTATATGAAAAAAAAATATGTAAAGTCGTAAAGAGAGGATAAGAAAAAGAGGGTAACAAATGTTGTCAATGAATATGCCAAACTGTAGGGATATGTACATGAGTTGAAGATTAGTAATCTTAGCTCAACAGTGGGATTGCAATTAACAAGGAATTAGGAGACTTCTTTGCTATAAGTAAAGGAAATTATATCTTATAAAAAAAATTATAGTAATAAAACATTTATTTCATTCTTCATTATCTTTTGTTGCTATTCAAAAGGTTATACATTTGTTTTAATGTCATAAAAATATTATAAATGCATTTGAGACCTATTTTTTAAGGATAAATGGCTACTTTTTGAAGACATAAATTTAAGGTAATTATTGAATGCATTAAGGAGGGATTGGAATAAAGGGCTTTATCTATTGGCATAGGCTATTGTGGAGGTGTAAACATTGATCCATAAAGTTGGTTCATCAATCTAAAAGAATCTGATTTGAGTTTGGATGATGTTAAAAGACTTACAATCATATATGATATGCAAAAGTTAACTTAATCTTCATATATAAGTAATTAATTTTATCATTTTTAATATTAATTTAAATTTTTTTAAAAAAATTAGTGATTTATCAAAGTTTTAGGTGAGACTTTACAAAATGCAACTCAACACATGTGCACTTTACACATGTATCACAATTGGCATAGAAACTGGAAGGGGGAGAGGAGTTAAGAAAGTACCTTTGGAATTATGCATAGTCAATAGATATATAAGATTTTAATGACCAACTTAAGAAATTTAAAAAAAATAGAAATTGGATGTGTTTCTACCTTGCTTGAATATCCTATAGAGAGGTAGGCAAGATTTTACCAATTATTCGATAGTTGACAATAACATAAGTAAAACTTTCAATTAGTGAATCTTACTTGTTAAGACAGTTTAGTAATTAGTATGTTTGAAATAATTAGAATCTTATTGATGACGAGATATGTGGATAAAAGACAATTTTTATATAGGTGTAAGTCAAATATTGTACTAACTAATACAAAGAAGATGGAAAAGAACAAAAAAGATTCAATACAGTGGATAATAGTCTAGAATAGAGATAATGTAACGCCCCAACATATACCCTGGAAATATTATAGCATGTTTAAGGTGTATTAAGAAGTGAATATATTGAATTAAGTGCATCTTAGTAAGAGATATAATGGTCCTTAATGTAAAAGACAAGGGCAAATGGGTAATTTGTTCATTTCAACATGAACATACCTTTGTAATTTGACCATATCTTGGTCTGTATACCGCCAAATTGGATAATTCCAATTGAAAATTAAGCTAGAGGCATAGATCTAAAACTTTCATGAAGGAATAAAAATTTTATTGAGCCTTTAAGATTTTTGAATTCTGGCTTGAAGTTGAGTTATGACTGTTGTCCCTGTTTTCGAACAGCCTATAGTATTTTGGATATAACTCCCAGAATTATTAACCAAATTGCATAAAATTTATTTCATTATAAAATTAAGACATAATGGAATGAAATTAATTTATAATATTGTAGGCCAATGTGGGAAGTAAAGGAAGAAGAAGGACCAATATGCAAATTTTCTAAAGTTAACACATGGACCAATTGGATTAAGGCGTGTGCGTTGACTAATAATAATAAAGCATGTGTGTCCAATAGGAATTAAGCATATGTGTGAGTCTTCAAAGTTCTGAAATGGGGATATGGAGAGGGGAGATGCACGACATTTTGGGGGCTCTAAGTTTAGATTTTTCTCCTCTCCATTTCACTTTCTTCATCCCATCATTTTTTAGATAAGAAATCAAACCAATCTTAGGTGGAAATTAAGGTAAAAGTTAGGGATTTTCTCTTCTTACTTTGCTTATGAAGGAATTAAATTATAGGTTCGAAATGGGATTGAGAGGTATATTTTTGGTGTTTTTAGTTGGTGAGTCAAGCAAAGTCAAAGAGGAAGGGAAGGAAAGGCAATAGAAGACCTACTTTGTCAATTTTGAGGTTTGGGACGTTACTTGGTTAATTTCTGTATTTGTGTACATTTGAATGTGTAAAAAGATTCATTTAGATGTGTAATGGTTGTTGGGATGATGTTTTGGTGCTATTTTGGTGTTATCTTGAATAGAATTGGTTGAATATGACAAGAGATTATCGTGTAGTGAAATTCTATCTAGGTTTGTTGAACCAGTCACATAGTTTGAGTCATAACTCAACCTAAAGACCTCCAAATTGTGTGATTTCAGTTTCATATGAAACCTAAGAGATATAAATATAAATATATTAGAGATATTTTGACTTAATTCTGGCTTTATGACATGGGTAAT
The DNA here is from genome assembly GCA_026770325.2 of Erythroxylum fimbriatum. Classification (NCBI taxonomy): domain Eukaryota; kingdom Viridiplantae; phylum Streptophyta; class Magnoliopsida; order Malpighiales; family Erythroxylaceae; genus Erythroxylum; species Erythroxylum fimbriatum. Next base: position 6,644,105 of record JANZLH020000022.1, on the reverse strand, counting down.
TGAGATTGAAAATGGTGACCTGATGTTGCCCCTGTTTTGAAGCAACTTGTGATATTTGGTCTATATCTCATGTTTTGGAAGTTTAAGTGGTCTGATTGTTAGTTCTATGGAAACTAGAGACATATGGCAACAAATATATAGAAGATGTAAAAACCTAATTCCAACGTTTTCTATATGCATATTAAGGAAAAACTGGGGTCTATTTGTAATTTGCTTCTGGACTGATTGTTTGTCTATTTTTAAACCCACTGTGGGCTTAGCCCAAACTGCACTATTTTAAGTTTGTTTTCGTTTCCAATTTTTACCGAATCTTAAAACTTTTTGAATTTGTATAAAACCTTTCAAACAGTTACAAATAAATGAAATAGGACTTATCATGTGTGAATTGGGTGATTAAACGTTGAAACTTAATATTGAACATAACGCATTCCAAAGAAAACTTACATGTACATAAATCATTTGTATGCATATTTATTGCTCATATGAGTATAGTATGATTACACATGCGTGATTTTGACAGCCTCCTAATGGTGGTAAGTTATGACTTGCACGTATGAACACATATACAGATATTATGACTTGAAATGTATATCATATAACTTGTCAATATATGAATTGTGAAATTGGAAAATGTTTAAAGGAAATGTTGCAGTCCATGTTCTATTGTCTTGGTGGTGGATAGATAGGCATGCCTATAGGGTTAGAGTGCATCTGCTAACATTTGACACCAATGATGTCTTCATTTCAAGACTATAATGTCTCTACAGTTTGATGCCTTCGGGTATCCACAGTTTGATACTTTCGGGTATCCATAGTTTGATATCTTTGGATATCCATAGCGCACGTTATCCACACCCATGGGAATGTGCAGGCCTAATACAAAAAGTAAGGTAAACATAAATAAATAAGAAATACAGTATGACAACATAAATAATTGGTATTGATGAGCATTTGCATTTGTATTGATCATTGAGCACTGAATATTAATGTTTGACTTTTGAAGGTGAATATATGAACAACATGTTGAAGTATGCTTACATTATGTATTTGATTAAGTATGTCATCATTATTTATATTTTTTGTGACTTTTTATGAATGTATGTGGTTAGCGGATGATTGCTGTGAATGGTCATCCAAACTAAGTGTTTCCCTACTAAGCTATCTAAACTAAGTGTTTCCCTACTAAGCTTTCAAGCTTAGCACGGGTGTTAATCCGTGTAGGTCCAAATCATAGGAGTAAGGTACAGGAAACACCTGCAGGAAACAAGGCCAACAGATAGAAGAAAAAAGTACTTTTGGAAGGTGTTTTTAGTTAAAGATGCTTATACATGTATGGTTAAAGGAAATTGTATGTTTTCTTTTGGATTACGATGTAAATGTAAAAATATTTTACTAATGTTAAATGATAAGCATTGGGGACTTTTGTAATGTGTATATGTAGCATTGAACTAAAATGTATGTCGTGAATGTATGTACAGGAAATTGGTTGCCTTATGTGTGGATGGTTGTAGGTTTGTATAGGGGGTGTTACAGATAAGGCATATAAAGTTTTGAAGGATGATGAGAAATATATTGTGAGGATTAGTAGACAATACATCTGTAATTGTTAGGTGTAGGAGCTATATGGGTAGCCTTGCAAATAAGCAATACATGCAATCCAACATTCTAAACAAAGGTTTGAGACATTTATAGATAGTTGTTATAAAAAGACATATCTCTTTAGTTGATATGACCATATATTATAGTTTATTAAGGGTGAATTTCTTAAACCTAAAATTGATGTAGAGGTGATACACCAACCAGCTAAAAGAGTCATGCCAAGGATACCAAATTTTGCAAGAAGAAAGGACAAAATAAGCCTAAAAATTTAATAATTAAAATAAGTTAAAGGAAAGGATAAGTGCAAAAATATACGAAATAGGTCAATTCTAGCTATAACTTCAAAAAAATACAATAAGAAAGGCTCAACATTACCTACTGAAGAATCTTTATAGGTATTATATGAAACATTTACAAGTTCATTTTATGGCAATGCAATGATTGATTTTTTTGTTATTATTTCCATTATAATTACTAGTTTATAACTGAGGCATCTTTAATGTATATAAACATTCGACTTATGGTCAATTTTATCTTGGTTATTATAACTAAATAATAAGTTTATTTTGATGAATGTATGTTATTGATGCAAATAGATTTGAAGATGTTACTATACTAAGAGAACAAACCAGTACAATGAGTTTCATACATGGCATCATTACATTATTAACAATTAATTCAAAACAATATTGTGAATTATATGTTTGTTTTTAAATTGATGGTTATTCACATGCTAGTAAACTATGCAAAATCTTAGTATGTTGAAGTTGAAAAGTTTTGCCATAACCTAATAAACTCTAGTGTGGATTTTTTTTCCAAGCTCTGCAGTTACTTATTGATACATAAGTTAATGAAATTAGATGATTACACTAATAATTTCAATGGTTTGTAAGATTAAAATTATGCAGCTTTTTGAAATGGAATTTGAGAAATCAAAAAGAAAGCAGACCAAGTTAGAATTTTTAATAGTCCCCTCAACCAATTTGTGGAGTCAAATGCACATGTAATAGAGAATGAGAATTTGATGATAAGGGTAAAGAGCTATATGATAAGGGGGAGGGAGACGAAGGATGAATGAATTTAAGATGGCTAACAAAATTATGATGGAAGAGAAGTCTAAGTGCACCAGAGAGATGATTAATTTCAAATAGGCATATACTTTTCTACAGAATTTAGGGTTATGGTTTGGTAATTTGGGAATTAGTCTTTATATTAAATTTAATATAATTATATTAACTAAGATTATTTAGGTCAATTTTTTATTTTTTTTAAAAAGTGAGTCTCACTATGCTATATGTATGTACTATATGTATGCAAGGTGGAATAATATGATCCATGCTTTAAATAAAAAATAAACTCATGGCACATCAACACCGATTGACATATAATATATAAAGTCTTAACTCTAGCCAAATTTTTATCCACTTAAAGTTTAATTTGAATGTTTTGTGAATGTTGTAATTCATTTTGAGTGCTCTAAAATGATAAGATTTAACTTATATTTTAATTAAAAAATAAGAATAAAAATGCACATTTTAACTTTCATTTTCTTTATAAGGTGCGCTCCAAAATGATATGATTTAACTTATATTTTAATAAAAAAAATTAGAAAAATACACATTTTACCTTTCATTTTCTTCATAAGGTGGCATCCCACTGAATTTAGTAATGACAATAGTAAACCTCTCCACATTTGAAGTATGCAATAATAGAAGATGGATGAATTTGTAAATTTTCATTATCACCAACATTAAAAAAAGCTTACAAGGTTAGGAATTATGTTTCCCATCTTTAAAGGTAAAGTCCCTTAAAGTTTGTTGACTAGTAAAAAGAACACTTAGAGAGTAGAGATATTGTATTACTAGGCAATGTACTTCCATTAAGACAATATATTTCCATTTCTATCAGAAATGTTTATTACAAACTTTTCATAAAGGCAACTGATTTGTGACCTATTAGTGGTGGGTCCGTGGCTACCACCTACCAATTAAGATTAAAAAAACAATATAGAATGATGTAATAGATTTTGAAAATTAGAGGGTAATTTAAGAATTTTAATATGAAAACTAAACGATTAAAATGGGTAGAGAAGTGGAAGAAAATAGTAATTTACAAAGGAAAAATAAGTTAATAACCTATAATAAGTAACTCCCTCTCCTCCACCTTTAGAAGAGAGAGTTTTTATTTTATTGAAGCTTTAAATTGGGAACCACCACCTTTTTTCTATGACAATTTTTCAAGGATTATTTGTGTGTTTAATCATTGTCATTGGTTATGAACTAATATTTATGTGTTATCTACCAAGTAAGTATGCTAGTGAACTATGGAGAACTATTTCTATACCATTTGTTTATTTTTTATTCATGGGAGCAGTATTATAATTCAAGTAATTTGTGTTTTTAATTTTTTAGAAATTAAAAAATATTAAATTTTCCGAAGGAAAATAGTCAAAACTTTATAAATGCCCCTAGTCAAAGAATAATAATCCCAAAACTTATGGAACAAGAGCAATAATCTTGAATGTTACACCTAACTTCTAACTAGGAAACTAGAAATACAAAAGCAATGAAACTATTTAGCATTCTTAAGGAACAAACCCTGAGTGTTTTAGATATTCTATCTATAACATATACTTGTAGAAATATTTAATTCCTTGCATTTTAACATAGCTAGTTCGCTTTTCTAAGCTAAGTTCTATTGAATGGTCACATGAGTTTCTTATTGCTATTTTTGAATACCCTTGCATTCTTTTGCCTCCATATTGAGTAAATGGTATAATCAAAAGTAATCTTGAAAAAAGAATGACCATATGCAAAAATTTAGCAAGGAAAAATTACACATTAATTGATCCTTTCCCATTATGCTTCTTAACAACAATGATTATGAATTTACTGAATGCTCAACTAAAGGGAACTAGCATAAGACTACTTAAAAAGGAGATGGATGCTTATAAAGTTTGTAGATAAGATTAGAGATAAAAAAGTCCTTGATCTATCTATAGTGCTAAGTTTGTTCTTCATTTATATTCAAACAGTATACGAGACTTTCGGGGGATTTACTTGAACTAGATAAGCTAAAACCATTTAACTTTAGGGGAATGAACTTTTAAAAGATCATTACAGGAATTATTATTAAATATCCCTAGGAATCTCCTTTCTAAAAGACCTTTTTAGTTTTGTTGGAGTTGGGATTGTAAGACGGAATACCACCTACAATAGGGTCATAGCTTCTAACATCACATGACCTCATTCCTATTGATCAGGACCTTAATTTTGGCTCTCTTTAGAAATAAAAGTCTAAATTATGGAAGTTTGGTAACTGCTATAACCCAAAAATACTCCAATTATTAAGCGTGTAGTTTTAACTAAGAGATTATATTTCCATTCTTTATTAACTCTATTGCTTATTTTAAATGGATCATAGTAACTTCTATACATAATGGTAGTATCAGATGTACTAAGTTATGGTATATTTGGTATGGACGCATGCTATCCATTCCACTCACTCATAATATTCCCTTCAAAATGTGTACAAACTACTTATCTATACTGAATGATGATATTTTTTAGTTCATATGTGTGACATTAGATAAACATGTTACTAGTATGGTTCATTTGTATTAGGTTAGGGTATGGTTTGCACTTGAATATGGTATTCACATTTTTCACTGAATCTGTTACTATTTTTAAATACATCATAATAATCTTTGTACATAGGAATGGTATTAAATGTATTGACTTGTGGTATGGTTTGTATTAAGGCATTGTATTCTTTCTGCTTACACTATTATATGTAGCGAGGCATGGTACTGCTTTTGCTAACTTTTGATAGGATATTCTCATATTAAAGTTAGCAAATTATTATTATGTAAGGAGGCAACTCATGGTATTTTTCTACACCATCTTTGAATAAAATTCTTTGCATTATGGATGGTGGTGTTTTTGTACACTAACTTGGTATTGAATAGATGGAGTTTTGGTATTGGCTTCATTAAGGCATGGAATTCTTAGTACTTAATCTTGGATTCCTATATTAAAGTTAAGGTGTTACTTATTTGTAATAATTGAATATATAAAGGTTTTACATAGTATTCTTTGTACTGAGTGACGGTATTTTCATATTAAAGTGAAGGTGTGACTTATCTATTAAGGGTAGTGGTTTTTTTTTTTTACATTGGTGTTGTATTGGATGTATGAAGTCCAGGTATAGTTAGTACTGAGGCATGATATTTTTGGTACTGAGATATAGATTCTCATATTTAAGAGAAGGTGTTGCTTATCTATAATGAGTGCTAGTATTTTTTATACACAAGATTGATATTAAATGTATAAAGGTTATGCATGATATTCTTTGTATTAAGTGATGTTATTCTTATATTTTACTAAAGGTGTGACTTATCTATTATCAATGATAGATTTTTTTTAGTACAGAGGCATGATATTGGATGTATGGAATCCTAGTACAATTTTTACTAAGACGTAGTATTCTTTGTATTCAGTGATAATATTCTCAGAATAAAATGAAGACGTGACTTAATTATTATAGTTGATGGTATTTTGTATATATAGGCATGACATTAGATGTATGAAATCATGATACAATTTGAATTGAATCATGATATTTTTTGTACTCAGTAATGATATTCTCGTATTAAATTGAATGTGTGACTTATATAAGTGATGAGATTTTTTATACATAGGCATGATATTAGATGTATAGAGTCTCAACATAGTTTATATTAAGGCATGATATTCTTGATATTCTGTAATAGATTATCATGTTAAAGTGAAGGTATTACTAATCTGTAATGAATAATGGGATTTAAAAAAAAAACACAGTATTGAATATATGAAGGTTATGGATGGTATTTTTTATACTAAGTAATGATATTCACACATTTAATTGAATGTGTGACTTATTTGTTATGAGTGGTGATTTTTTTATACAGAGTTGTAGTATTGAGTATATAGTATCGTGGTATAGTTTGCATTGAGACATGATATTCTTTATGCTCAGTGATGATATTCTTATATTAAGTAAAAGTGTGACTTTTCTATTATATGTAGTGACATTTTCTATACATAGTCATAGTATTGTTATCATAGGGTGGCATTATGCTTTTTAACCTATTTGATGATTTTTTTTAATGTGCATAGTATTAACAGCTTCTAAATGAAGCTTTTTAGGGCGTATAATCTTAGTTATCAAAGACTTAGGCCTTGTTTGGCAATCAGCTGATTTGACCAACGGATTGCATTAGCTGTTCATTAGAGATTTTTAATAAAATTAATTGTTTAGTATTAGCTATTTATGTACAAAATGACTTATGAGGACATGACTTTAAAAAAATTATAAGGGTATGAATATTATATATCTTAGTATTTAGTTGAATATTCTTATAGAAATTTAAATTTTAGATATTTAATTCTAGAAAAATTAAGTTTATAACTTTAATAAAAAAACATAAAACATATAATAATAATAATAAACTTACTTATATGTAGAAATAAAAATAGTTAATTTATATGTCTAAATTAAGATTAAATAAAAACTACACTAAGAGTGTGAAGAAATAATGTTTAAAGTTTACACCTGGGTGTGTACATAAACACATATTAAAACTTATAAAATGGAAAACTAAAACTATTAACATTTTTTATTTGTAATTAATTACAATCATTTTATTAATGGTTCTACTTCTATTAAAACACTCTCTAAACAAACATTAATTTAATTTAATATATACTATTTACTTTTACTAAATAGATTATCAAATAAAAACAACTATTAATAAGTGACTGCACTATTCTAGTGATAGAATAAATCTATAATAAATTGAAATCATTATAATTTGGAATTGTACTATATTATTAAATATACGAGGAAAAGAACTTCGGATACTGTTGTTTTAAGCGATACAATACTGTTGTTTTATGCGATACAATACTCTTTATATTAGTAGTAGACATTTCAATACCAAAGACTAATTTGGACATGATAAATAAAATTAGTCAAGTACTTTTCAAAATGTCGATGCCCCATAATAAAGATGAGAAGATTTGGTAACTTTTTAATCAAATCCTTATATGTGAAATAATAACCAAATAAAGAAAATAAAGTTAGTATTGCTTCTGTCTGCCTCAATCTAGAGAATAAATAAAATAGTTACTTGAACTCGTACAAGAAAAGTCAAAGTTAATAAAGATCATCAATACCCTATCTGGAACTGGAGTCGTGGTCCTTTCGTAGTCAAATCCCACAACCTTATTTGCACTCCCACCCTCCATTGCAATATCTTTATCTGCCATCACCTCTACTCTATTAAAACCAGGGTCTGCTACTCCCAAAGCCGCAGGTTCAACCTCAAAAGGTTTTTGGGTCTTATAATTTCCATCACATCACAACACTTAAAGATAACCCAAATCTTACCATTCAACACATCACCACCTTTAAAAACATACTGTCTCCATCTTACGTTCGGTTTTCGACCATTTGGAGGCTTAGTGAACAACAATGTTACACCTAGAACAAAAACTTGGTTAGCAGAGTATGCAGTGGATAACAAACAATAAATGATAAAATCTGGATATGACAAAGAAATTAGAACCGGAATTTAATTGCAATGAGTTAATTTATCAATCATACCACTTCTGACCAAGAGAGATGGAGAGGGAGAGAGGGAGAGAGAGAGATTTAAGAAGCCAATGAAGCAATCAAAGGCAGGAAAATGCTCTAAGTCTACTAAAAGGCAATGCTGCAAATCACTAACCTGGGACCTTATTGGTTTCCGCTGCAAGTTTTCCCGATAGCTCAAATGATGGTTTTTATTGCAGTTGCAATGAAAGATCGATGATTAAAACCAAATAGAAGTTAAGGGAATAGATAAATAATACACCAAGAGGACAAAACAACGTTCAACATTAACAATTTGGAAACGTTACGCAATAATAAGAAGTGAATCCTGAACATGTTGTCTCTTATTACCCCACTGGCTACAATTATCAAGTACTAATATTTCAAAAAACAGACAAAGGAACCCATCATCGCATCACATCAGTCCACATGACCTAAAGATCACAGAAATTTCTATATATCTGTTCCACTCATATGATCCGTAGTGTATCATCTCAAAGTTACAGAATATGGAATGCTCAATCTAACAGTACGGATTATACTATTGGAACATCTAAGGCACTTAAATAGAATTGAAAATATAAATAAGATGATAGATACAACATAATGA
>JANZLH020000022.1:6618876-6635163 GCA_026770325.2 Erythroxylum fimbriatum | reverse complement strand
AATTTATTCATTAATACATGATTAAGAAGTTTTGGTTTAATACCTTGTTAATTCACATATATGTCTAAATTTTAAGCATTTTAACAATTTTAAATACGAAAATTATAATAAGTCTCAATGAATTTATTCTAAAATCAATTTAAAAATTCAATTGAAAAATTATGATGTCTTTAATTGACATCATTAGTCATTACTACATAGTTCAAAATCTATATTTTCATACAGTATCAATTTACACAAAATTTTGATATTAAATTTATAACAACTCTCATATATTTAATCACAAATTCCATTAAGAATGGGTAATAATAATGTTTTAAATTAATGATCATATTTTAATAGAAGTTATTTTTAAAACCTAAGATTGTTAATTAGGATAAAATATTTATTTAATTAAATAACTATTAGTGCTTTTTATTAAGTAGTAAATAATATTTATTCAGTACTAAATAATATTAAAAATGATAAATATAAACAAACATAAATTTTCATAGCAATCCAAAAACATGATTTTATAGAGTAGGGTTATAATTATAGACTAAATACTATTACATAACTATTACACATCCTCTGTTCTATTGTTACTCCAGTGAACTTAAAGAACAATAAACGTATGCAATGGAAAGAACAGCATCCTCCCGTATCCAAACAAAATCCCATATGAACTTATAATGATATCTTTTGCAGAAGGAGGAATGACAGAACGACAGATGCAAGTTCATTGCACTCTTTCAACAAATTATAGAATCTCTACAACCATCTCTCCACATACCAAAATCCTCACAAATTCCAATCTATAAAACTATATAGGCAAAAGTACTGTAAAGAAATTTTCTTATGCTTGTAAGCCTAAAATTTTTAAGAAGGGAAAAAAGAGAAAGAAAAGAATTGTTCTTTTCTAAAACAACAGCTTATATAGTTTTAGCACTTGTGTGCAATGCCGCCAGTGAAGCATAGATCCCGTTGTGGATGTTGATTAAAGAGTCATGGCTGCCTTTCTCTGCAATGACTCCATTTTTGACTACTGCAATTAAATCTGCATTCTTGATGGTGGACAATCTCCATGTTAACATTGTACAACATGATAAACAAAAACATAGATAGCATGGAAAGCATATATATTTATCAACATTGGACAACTTGATAAACAGAGACATAAATAGCATGGATATGTGTATGTTCAATGCAGATGAAGCCTAAATAAGTGTCTATAAGCAAAAGTAGATAGTATTACTGAGTTAGATCAATGTGAATTGTCACTAGAAGCAAAAGTAGATAGTATTATTGAAGAACAATGTTTAAACACAGTGACAATCCTAGCATTCTTCTTTTGCTAAGCTAATTAAGAAAGAAACTTATTAAATTTTCAAACTGGTAATCAAATCATGTGAAGAACTGTACAATCATTCATTAACAAAAAACCATCCAGCTCAATCAAAGTTCACACTGTGATATGTCCCACAAAGAACTGTTCCAACATAGATATTTCATACAAAGTTCACACTGTGAGATGTCCCACAAAGAACTGTTCTAACACATATCTAACTTTCCATTCCATGCAAATCCTATTAGCTAGAAAGTAAGAATCTTTACTTAAAACAAATAGTACCATCAAGCAAAAAGTTTGAGCCTTAAGTCTCAACCCATCAGAAAGATGTTATAATACATACTCTTACCCTTTCAATGATCCATTTGATAGCATGCAAAATCAGAACTTTCAACAAGATTTAGTGTCTCTAATTTAACTCAAATATGATCAAACGAATAAATGAAACAAGTAGTTTAACATGCATGCCCTCTTGTAATCAATTACATGAAGAAGTAGGTAATACTCCTCACAGAATAAAGCATGCAATATAAGCTGGAATCAGAAACTTTAGATGAGTATATGGTACAAAAGTTCATTGATTAATCTTATTCTTCGAGATAAAGAGCAAGATCAATATACAAAAGTTAAACGATGAAGCCAAAAAATGCAAAGCATGCTTCTGGCGACCGTATTCTAAGGAATGAAGAAGAAAGCATAAGTTAACCTAGAAAAAGACTTACCCAAGAGTGGGTCTCTCCTTTGAGCTGCAAATAGAAGAAAAAACGTAAACCAAATTTGTTAACAAGCTCTACTTTATAGATAATTATTAGCTAAGGTTGAATTCAAGCAGACACAAAAACCACAAGAACAGAGTAAAATCCAACAAAAAAAACAAGAGATTCCTAGTTCAAGCAAATCTAAAATCTGGATGACCCACAAACGCTTTACCTCGATCGATCTATATGAACACTAAAAAAGACTGAAAATTGCTAGTTTTGAATGGCCAAGGAAACGACCACTAGTAGCAAAAACAAAAAAAAATCAAACTTTATCCTAAAAACAAGACTACCAACCAGAAATCAAACTTCATGAAGTTGGGGTTAGCTTCAAGAGGAAGCCACCTACTAGCAGACGATCTTTCATTGACAGTGCCATTTTCTTCCTTTTCTACTTCGGGGCTGAACTCCTCCATGACACCGAAATCGACTTCAAACCTTCTCTCCATTTGGTCTACTTTCCTTTGTTGATGCGTGGGAGTGAATGAATGAAGCTAGGAAACCGAAATCGAATGAGGGTGAGATGGTGAGAGAAAACGAGAGTAGCGTAACAGAAGGGGGAAGAGTCTGTAGAAAACGAGACCCGAGAGAGTTAAGCGTAGCGAGGGCAAAATGGAGAAAAAGCTGAAAAATATCAGCTGATCGTTGAAAACGCTCCTATAGATGAGCTGGTTGAAAATACCAAACAAACTTATGAGTTTTTTTTTTCTTAAAGTCAATAAGTTAAAGTGAGTTGACCAGCTAAAAAAAAGCTTATCAGCTCATCACCAAAGAAGGCCCTAGTTCCTAAACCCTATTTTGAAGTTAAAAGTAATGTAAGTCAGGTGCTTCATCTTTGATGTCTCTCATTGTCAACTTAAACATGTAACATCTTATCAAAAATAATAGTGGCTTTGTTTAAGCCAAAGGAAAAAGAAAACAGACAAATAAGAAGAAATGAACCAGAGAAAAAAAACGTAATAGATCTCACTAGAATAACATTACTTATATTTTGAAAAATATTGTTGCAATACATTGCTGTTGTTTTTTACTTTTTGAAAACAAGAAATAGTAAGATAAATATGTTTTTATAATATCTATTTTCGTTTTGAAAATCTCAATAAGAGATTGAAAAAACAGCAAGTTTGTTTTGCAATTGATGATAAAAAATGATGAAAGGAGAAATTTTTGAAAGAAGATTGATTAATATTATAAAAATTACTAATTTGTTTTTTTGTAAATAAAAATAATTTATTATCTTTTATAATATATTTTAGGACCACATATAACTACTATGAGGAGGCGTTTGACAAACAATTGATAAGTTGTTTTTTTAACTTATAATTAAAAGTTAACATTTTGACCGGTGACGGGTTAGAAATTTAATATAAGAAGGTCTAAATATTTTTTTTAAAAATTTTGAGGGGCCCAGTACCTCACTGACCCTTAAATAATTATATCCTTTTATATATATATATTAAAAATAATTTTTTTAAAAAACTTTGGGAGGCTCAATACCTCCATATAGTTCCATGTAGCTCCGTCGATAGCTTTAACCATCTTAAAAAATTATTGATGTATTTAACAAATAACTTATTGATTAACTTATTTAACTCCAGCTGATAAAATTTTTTGATGGTCAGAATTTGTACGTAAAGTATTTATTATCCTCAATAAATATAAATAAAAAATATTCCGATAGAAGTAGGCCTGTGTCTGCTGGTAGGCAATGGTACGCGGAAGAACACGGGGTCGGCCTCCAATTTGGAACAAGAAAGTTGATCTGTTCATGACTCCTAGCACATGTAAAATTCGGACGACAACAACTAGCAGTGGACCCTTGTTGACTCCTAGCACATGTAAAATGACCCGTTATGCCTCACTCACGTTTCTACTTCCTTGTCCAGTGCACCTTCCTTCTCTCTCTTTACGTGTATGCAAATGCATAAACAATTATGGTAATAGAAAAAGCTACAAGATTCACAATGTTCTCTCTTTAATGAGAACTAGCTCACCTACCATGTCCATGTGAACCCTCTTACTCTTCAAATCACCTCCCTCTAGAATCTTTTCTCCTCCAACGCTTTCCTTCTGAGATCATATCTCTATCTCACGTATTCGTGCGTGTTCCTCAAGCCCCCACTTTAATTTCCCACGTGAATGGCTTCCTCTAATATCTTCTAACAACACTCCAAACACAACTCAACTCCTGATTATCTGTCTTCCCTCCACCAATCCAAAGAATATAGAACCGAGACAGAAGATGTCGGTTGCCTGCGGTCTAGAATGCGTCTTTGCGTTGGGTTGCACTCGCTGGGCATGGAAGCGCTGTACTTACATAGGTTCCGACGACAGTACTTCTTGGCCTTTAGCAACCCCCGAGGAATTCGATCCTGTTCCTCGCATGTGTCGCCTCATCCTCGCTGTTTACGAAACTGATCTCCGCAACCCGCAATTCCCTCCCCAAGGTGGCTACCGTCTGGATCCCGACTGCGTCGTCAAGCGCGTCACCTACGAACAGACCCTCGGACAAGCCCCTCCTTACCTCATCTACCTGGACCACCACCACAAAGAGATTGTCATGGCAATCAGAGGCCTCAACTTGGCAAAGGAAAGTGATTATCAGTTGCTTTTAGACAACAGACTTGGCATGCAGATGTTTGATGGAGGGTATGTGCATCATGGGTTGCTCAAGTCTGCTACTTGGTTGCTGAGTCAAGAGGGAGAGACATTGAGGAGGCTGTGGGAGGAGACTGGCAAAGAGTATAAGATGGTTTTTGCTGGGCACTCACTGGGTTCAGGTGTGGCCTCTTTGATGGCTGTGATTGTTGTGAATCATAGAGATAAATTGGGTGGAATTCCTAGGGATAAAGTTCGGTGCTATGCTGTGGCTCCAGCTAGGTGTATGTCACTTAACTTGGCTGTTAAGTACGCGGATGTCATTCATTCCATTGTTTTGCAGGTCAAGATTTTTAATCTCCTTTCCTTTTTAATTTTCTTTATGGGTTTGTACTATATTTCTTTAGATCCTTAAATCGTTGAACTACTGAAGTTAATGACGCTCGGTTCTCTGTTTAAGATAGAGCTTGTTCTGGTACTCTTTCTGTTTGGCTTTTGGATTTATTACAGTACTAAGATCATGGAGCACTTGACGCTAACAGTATTAAAAGTGACGGTGGAATGTCTAGACTAGTTTTAGGACTGACATTTGATTAGGTTGATGCTATGTGCATTCATTTTGGAAGTATTTGGTTTTACTTCAAATTCTACTAGAACTGGACATGACTTTTTGGTGTTGGACAATCTCAGAACTTAGGTTTTTATTTGTCACCTAGACAAGATCATGGTCCAAAATGAGCAAATTTAAGGGTTGAATCCATGGGAACAAGGAAATGATGTTTGTTAATTGATTGCTGCGTAATCTTGCATTCTGAATTCAGTTTGATGCTAACGACATATTATACAACTGTCAGAGAAAATGAAGGAAAGAAAAGCAATGTAAAATGAAGACATTTGATGTTTTGATTTTGCGATGTTTATGTTTCTGCGCTTCATCATATAACATCATAGTTTCTTTTTCATTCTTTTGTTGGAGAATAGGAAGTGGGTGGATGAAAACTTTGATTGGAACTTATTACAACATGCTGCTACCATGCCTTTCCTTGTATGGATGTTTTCTGTGTTAGATGCAACTCAGAATCTAAGACAAGTGATTTTATTTTCGGATCACAGATCAGGGTCATTTGCTTGGGTATTTAAGTCACTTTTAGCACTCAAAGCACTTTGTTAACAGGACTTTTCTTTTCTTATCCAGGATGATTTCTTGCCAAGGACAGCAACTCCATTGGAGGATATTTTCAAATCGATTTTCTGGTCAGTATTCTTCTCTCAATGACATCATAAAGCATAGCTCTGTCTTTCCATTGTAACTATAATTTCCATTGTAAACTTGGTAGAGTGAATTACTACCATTATCTCTTAAACCAGGCATTGGTGCTTTGGACAGCTTACCCTGCTTGTTATTTCTGGTTTGCTTGAGGGATACCTTTATACCTGAAGGTAGAAAGCTTAGAGATCCTAGAAGACTTTACGCTCCCGGGAGAATGTATCATATTGTGGAGAGAAAGTTTTGCAGGTAGCTTTATTTTTCATACAGTGGCCTTGTTGGTTTGAGGTTTTGTGCGATACTAATATTTCTTGTTTGCTGCTCTTCAAAAAAAATATTTCTTGTTTGCTAAACAGGCATTGATAATTTGGATATCAATCAAACACACTTTCTTAAACATTGATCAGTCTTCCATTTTGCTTTAAAATCCACTTTTGTTCATGTTTTAACCAACCAGTCAATAACTTTTGACACACCCATTAATTCTCCTGTGAAGGTATACATCTAATCCATTATTAGGTTCCTGTCATCAACTTCTAATTCCTTGTCAGTAACTTTCAAAAGGGTTGGCAATGAGAAAGGCAATATATACCTAGTTGCCATCAAGTCAGCTGTTATGTGCAACTAGAAAAGTTTGTCTTAACCAGTTATACTTTGGAATATTTTCCAACTTTCATGGGGAGAGATTAATATAGTAAGTCTTTCCAGTAGCTTAGATATGTAACAGGATATGTCTTGGCTAGATCCAGTACGGTTGATACATAATTTGTAAAGAATTTCATAACCTGCTGAATACATCAAACTTGGTCCACTGCTGGAACATGCTATTGGTCTAAAACAGATAATGCAAGACACTGATAAATGTAATGAATTCTTTCCTTATATATATATATATATATATATATGTGCACGGTGACAAAAAGAAAGGAGATTGAGTTGCTTGTCCATACCAGGCTGTGGAAGAGATAGGATACACTATTCTTTCATGACGTATCTTTAACATGGTTATCTTCTTTTGGGAAGAGTAAAAAGAAAACTGTAGATAAGCATTATATGCCCAGGCATCCAGCGTCTTTAGATGACAACTGTTTACCATTGATTTAAAAGTTTGCTCAAGTTCTAGATGATGTTATATCGACTTTTCCCTACATTGACTTAAATCATAACCAATTTGCAGAGGCATAGCCATGAGATGATTTGTTTTGAGAGTAGTAACTTGACGACAGTGAGTTGGTGGGAGGGTGGTTTAAATAAATTGATAGCATCTTGACCTTGTGATGCATTTCTTATTCTTGTTGTGACAGATGTGGAAGGTATCCTCCAGAGGTGAGAACTGCCATACCTGTGGATGGAAGGTTTGAACACATCGTCTTATCATGTAATGCAACCTCAGATCATGGAATCATTTGGATAGAAAGAGAAGCAGAGAAGGCTGTGCACGTTAGTCTTTTTTCCCTTTGAAATGATATATATATATATACACACACACACACCCTTCGACTATGTTTCACATATAACTTTCCTCAGACGATGAAGGAAAGCGCATCCGAAGCCATGACAACTGCTCCCAAAGTACAGACCATTCAGAGGTTGCAGACGCTTGAAAAAGAACACAAAGATGCGTTGGAAAGAGCTGTGAGTTTGAATGTGCCCCATGCTGTTGCAGACCCAGTGGAAAGCAAGGAAACTGAGCCTTCCCAGGATGCGGATGAGGGCTCAAGAACAGCTTTGAACAATACAAACTGGGATGAAGTGGTAAAGAAACTTTTCAAGAAGAACGAATCCGGAGAAGTCGTGGTTGACAAAGAGGCAACACGATTAACATAAGTTTCCATATAGTTATAGTTCTTTCTTTGTTTTGTTACGTGTATGGACAGACTTGTACGCTTGCTGTTCTGTTCATCAAAATTCCTTGTACACTGTTCATCAAAAGCAATTATTGAATTGACAGAGTGTGAAAAGAGGATATGTGAAAAGAGTATCAAGAGTTAAGGATTTCTGAGAGAACGAAGGTAAAGTTTTTAATAAAGTGAAATGTAATAATTTATAATAAAATAGAACGTAAATAAATTTAATTTTAAAAATTTATTATTTAGAAAGAATGGAAGAGTTCATTTATATTAGAGTTTATAATATAATATAGCATAAAATTATTTATTATTTTATATTACATCTAAAATTTTTCAAATTAAAAATTTTCTATTTTTATTATTTTTAAAAAATGTAATATAAAACTTTTCTTTTCTATTCTATTATAAAATTTTCACTTAAATAATAAAATAAAATAAAATTACATTTTATTTCATTTCTAAAAAATATCGCATTTCCTTTTCGTCCCATTATAAAAAACCTCGAACTAAAAGTAGCTTTTGCTGAGCCGGTGGCTTTAATCAGCTCAAGTTCAACCGTCTCCGAAAGCAGTAGCACATAGGCTATCCTAGCGTTGTTGAAAATTTTCGAGGCAAATTCGTTCTGTTTTCAATTCAGTTGAGCTCCATGGAAAAGCTAAATATGGCAATAGTGTCGTCGTCGTCGTCTTCAAGATTGGCGGTTATGGGAAATCCTACTTCTCTTCAAAACCCTACTCATGCTTCTCTTTCCTTCTCCACAGCCCTTCCTTTCCTCCGCCTCCGTCCGATGCCTCTCTCTTCCCGATTTCCCGTCTCCCCAAATTGCCCCCGCTACGGTAACTTCTTTTTTTTTTTTTTTAATGCATCTATTCCAGTTTCTGTTACTTCTATCGTGCTCTTGTTTATAGTTTTATCTTCTTCTTCTTTGGTGGTTATAGTGATTGCAAAATTAGGTGCTCATCGTTTGGCCAGTGTATCTTCTTCTACCGGCAAGCAGACGTCTTCAGTTGGAGTGAATCCATTGCCAGTGCCACCCCCATCCTCACCTTCAAATATGTAACCTTCTTTTTCGCTCTTATTGTTTCTACTTCACTACAATTCCTTCTTTTGCGAGGTGGATGGAGTAGCCTAGTGCTTGGCACTCCCTTCTTCAAGTCCTCACGTGTGTGGTTCTTTTGAGTTGTAGGAGAAGTTGGTAGTTTATGAAAAAAAAAAGAAAACAAACAAAAACAAACATGCTGTATATGTGTCTTGTAAATTTATTTTGTTTTTTTAAATGTTTTCTTATTTGTGTTCTTGGTTAACTAATTATCTTTTTTCTGTTTGTAGTGGATCGCCTCTATTCTGGATAGGTGTAGGTGTAGGGCTGTCAGCTCTTTTTTCATGGGTGAGAATAAAAACCACTTGCTTGTTCTTAGACACTTCTCGAGCATATATCCAATTGTTGCTTTCATCACTTTATTTCAATCTTTGTTTAACCCGACTAATCACATTGCAGGTGGCTACGAACTTAAAGGTGAGTCCTGAGTCTTAGCTCTGTGAAAGGTACAAGTACTTGCTTGTTCTGTTTGGTCTTTTGGCATATCATTAAGGAAGTTGCGATGATATTGATTGTGGAGTGTATCGAAATACATTAAAATTTATTGCAAGCATCATGAAAGAGTTCCCTTGGTGTTATAGTATCATTAGACCTTCAAAATATGATAGTAATTTGGCAATTACTGATGGAATTTTGCCTTCTAGAACAAGAACGAGTTGCCTTAATAATCATATACATTGTCAGATTTAGTTCATTATTGTCAAATTTAGCTGTCATGCTAGACCTTGAGTAATCTAGATTACGTTGTCAGATACATCAGAGCTTAACCTGCTCGATTTTTTCTGTACATCATTTAGTTGTCTGGAAAAGATTTTGAGTGAACTAATATCTCCGTATCTACCAATGTTGGGAAGAAAATCAATATTTAAGGATGTGGAAGAATTAAAGGGGTAAGATAGACTTATATTCCTGTAACCTGACTTTTTGAAGTATGATCTCAAACATGGCAAAGCTGTCAGATGTTTTAACAAAAAAAAATTATGGGAGCTAAGCCTCTACTGGAAGATCTATAGATTTAGTAAATTGAAGTCCAGGTAATGGTTGAAAATTTTGTGAAATTCTTGATTACTTAATTTTCCTTAAAAATTTTAGGGAACAAAATTATCTGGGTGAAGTTCAGTGATTAAGTACCATTTCAACCCAAGTTCGAATATGTCTAAGCTAGTCAATTGCCCTTGACTTACAGGCAGAATGCCTTAAAAGGAAGGGTCTTATCAACTTCCATGACTTTGCAGGAAAAAAGAAAGTACAGGATTTCTGGCTGGTGACTAGGAAAGGAATGCAGTTGGAAAGTTGTTGCATTTAGGGAAGATTATTGGTGCTTTGGGGAACATTTACATGGTTGCATTGACCTTTGAACATCCAAGCCATCTTGAGCCATATTTTGCATCATCTTTTGTTAGATTTGAATTTTTGGAATGTGTTTCAGGTTAGGAAATCTGAAGATCATTTAGCTTCTCAAAAAGTGCTCCTTCTTTTTCAGAGGCCTAGCATCTCGAATAACTCATTATATTCTTGATTCTTTTTGTTATCAAGGTTCTAGCATTTTTGCCTTTGGCCCTCTATTTGCATAGCCGAAAAGGACTGAATTGGGTTGTTAATGTAAATATGACATTCACTCCGAGGACTTATTTAATTTTTCTCATTTGAATACTGGGATTATTTTGGCTGGTTTCATTTTGTGATATGGTTAATCAAAGCTTGCAAAATTTTCATTCGACATTGTTCTGAGCTTATACAGTTCACTCTATTTAAGGAGAGATCTTTAAAATCAACTCTAGCTAGTAAGGTGCTTAACCTTATTCTTTAATTTATGGAAATATTGATAAATTTTTGGTTGTCTTTACCTTTGTCTTTTATTTCACTTTGTTTGCACTTTATCTAGTTATCTTGCCTTACTAGATATGTGATGTTTAAAATTGGTGTTTGTCTGTTATATTTCACATGATTTCACTGATGTGCTAATAATGTAGATGCATAATTTTCATTCAATTTTATGATAATTCTTTCTGAGGATGAATCTTTGTTGATCTACTTTTCATATTTTCCTCCAGCAAAGTGGCTTTATCATATAAGAATTTAACTTGCGACTTACCTGTATGTTCTGAACTATTTCTCCAGAACTATGCCATGCAACAAGCTTTCAAAACTATGATGAACCAAATGAATACACAAAATAACCAATTTAAAAATTCTGGCTTCTCTCCGGGATCGCCCTTTCCTTTTCCAACACCATCAGCACCTGGGTTTTCTAGCACACCTTCAGATCCGACACCAACATCGTCCTTATCTTCATTTGTCACATCTTCAACAGCAGAGCCTGTTACCTCACCTTCCCGAGCTGCTTCTCAGCCTGCAGTGACTGTAGATGTTTCTGCTACAAATGTAGAATCAAGACCAGTAACTGATGTGAACAATGAAAAAGAGATTAAAGAGGAACCCAAGAAATATGGTAAGAAATGACGTCTTCTAACCATTTCCATTTTTACAAGGTTCTGCTTCCAGCCATTTTAGATTCATGATTTTCCTCCCTTGATTATATTTACAATGTGGATATGCGAAAGTTGCAAGTACAAGTGCAATCTTTGAATTTTGTATGTTATGAGAACGATGAATTTTTGTGCTCTTTTCACTTTGTTTTTTTTTTTGCAAACTAGTCTCGAGCAATGCACAATCAAACTCTTCAGTTTGCTTTCTAGTCCAGCACATTCACTTGACATAAAGTAATGTGGCAGTCCTGAAGGGTTTGTTTTGTTCTTTTAAATGTCAATAAAAGACTTGAAATTAGCGTCTACATACTCTTCACGTTGTCAAGGCAACACCTGGTGAACCTGGTCATGCTTGGCTATGTTCTTAACAGTCATTACTTTTGAACTTCCAATGCTAATTGCATAATGTCCTACAACCTCAAGCAACTTGACTGGTAGCTTCAACTTGAAATCTTACTATGGGGTCTAATGTTTGCCTAAAACTACTTCCCCATATAAACTTGGTCGGCTCATTCAGCCCCTTAGATGGCTCAGACTACTGATGCTACACAGGAAGATAAATATACATGTTCAATGGGTGATATCTAGCATGTATTTGGATGATGTAACTTTTCATCTTAATACCTTCTATCTTGTTCTTGGTATTCACAATTTTCATGTTACCCATGAATGTTTTTCAATTTCATATAAGAGATCAGTTCTAATGAACTGTAGTTAGTTCCCCAATTCAGATCGTTGAGATCATCTTCATGCACATTAGTTAAGCCATTTTGATATTAGGCATGGGTCAGAGATTTTATTGGCGATCTCACTGTCAGGTGTGAGGTTGCTCTCTGATACTTGTAAGGAACTCATCTGATGCTCGAAGAAGTAGCTGGGCTACAATCATGCCATAGGGTTCTATTATTAGAATGCAATTTTCTTTGTAGGTGAACTATTCTTGCCTATAAAGTACGGAGTTGCTTTTTAGTTTAATAACATTTTTTCTGGTTCAATATGAGCCTTTATGTATTTGTTGGGAACCCATTTTCCATCCTTCCAAGTACCATGGTTGTGGTTGCATATTTTGGTAATTCACATGATTATTTTTCTTTAGTTCTGCTTTGCGTGCTATTACCTCAATGATGAATGTTTTAGCAAGTTTCTGTACTTGGTTGATTGGGACCTAGCCGATAGGTGTTTGCTTTTGTAAGTTTTCTGAATATTTCAGATGTGAAATTCCTGATGAAACTTGCACTTGCAGCTTTTGTAGATGTTGCTCCTGAAGATACCTTACTAAAAAGTCCTTTTGAGAGAGTTGAAGATACCGCTCAGACAAGTTCATCCAACGGTTCTCAGTTTGCTGGTGAAGTAAGTCCCTAGTATTGAGTTTTAGATCATGACATCCATTGGCTCTTGGTATCTAATTTTATCCTTGAATTAAGGCATCTCAAAATGGAGCAGCGTCTAAGCAGGGTCCAACCACTTTTCCCGGTTCTCAATCTACTGGTAAGAAATAAGTCAATAATTGGACATGTGGGCTAGTATGTTATGTTTTTTGTATCCAAGTCTAGAGCTTTCAATGTCTGTGTATGTGATATCTATATATGGTCTGGTGCTCTGCTCCTCCTGTCCACGGTGAGAGAAGTAGATTGCTATGAAGAAGGGGCGAGGTGCAGTTTGGTAAATGACAATCATGATGGATATAGGCAGGGATAATTGTGCAAGACTTCATACAAGATTTAGCGTGTTCTGGCTGTAAGGCCTACATCTAGGGACACAAAGATGACAAGGATACTTGGGCATGTGTAATCTATTAATTTAGTCCATCTCTTTATAATAGTAGGTACTGCAAATAAAAATGAGCCTAGTTGCAACCCCAAAGGCACCTCAAGGGAAGAGGATTGCCCAAATCTTTTTAGGCTTGTTATGCTCTTATTTTTGGGTGATGTGGGATGTCTAAGCATGCTGAACGATTCCATAATAGGATAACAGCTATTATTTTTATAATGTATTATCTATATTCATATCTCTCCCAGTCATTCGAAGAATTCTACATGGATAGTGGGGACCCTCCCTAAGAAAATTCCCCTCCTTATCATCCCACTAATTTAGGTTTTGAGGTTGATTAATCTGCCCTTTCTTATTCCTCTTGTAAACCTTAAATTGATTCCACCAACTATCTTCTTAAACAAATTGTAGATGACATCATCTAGCTTATTAAACAAAATCCTAGATGGGGGTGTATAATTGGTGAAGCTTACAGAACACAGGCTTTATTAATTAATTGAAAGTGGTTATATAATAGTCAATAGTCTCGAAAGCAATCTTGGCTTCTGGCTGAAAGAAACACCAGTGATTTGCTTTCTTGAATTTCTTTATGTTTTATCACTTCATCCATTGGTCAAAATGGTGCTATTTTATGCATACATAAATGTCAGCATCCGATGCACCCAAATCCAAGGTTCAAACTCTATCTAAAACTTAAACTTTTTTTATTGGTTGAATATCGAAAAACAAATTAGCTAAAGAATTAGGAACAGTCTATTCAAGTAGCTCCCTTCTAATTTTATAACCATTAATCTACCAAAAAGGCTTTTTATTGTCACCTTAAGTAACATCTATAACTGCAGTGACTCTGCACCTTTTATATCTTTTGTTCTTTCCCACACCGAAGTAACAAAGATCCATATGGAAGCATCTGAATGTCAGAACACTGGCTCCCACTAAATAAAACCTCATTGAGTTCTTTATTTATAAGCATGTACCAGTTTAGTGTCAAAAAGTCATTCAAATATCTTAAGTTTTGGCACTAAGGCGGGTAGATATAATCTTGGTCATAGAGGCTGTTATATTAGTTGAAAAACAGTTAACCCAAAAGTTTTAAGATATTTTGTGAGGCTTGAGAATGGTCCTAATATTTTGTAACATATTTTACATGGTATACAGCTTGGCATGTCTTCTGTACAACGAGATAAGAATGGAAGAGCTTTTGTTTGCGTATTGTTTTTGCCTTTACAAAGATCTGTTTTGGAATAACAGCCATGTCTTAGTATTTGAACCATTAAGTACACAAAAAATGCTCTTTATGAAAGCATGAAGCAGTGTTCTTAGGGTGTACTTTGCAAGTTCAAGAAGAAATGATTTCAGAGTACACTATTGTTGTGCTCTTTGGGTTTTTGATGAAATCCATTTTCAAGAAGATGAAAACTCCTGATGCTCTAGGTCATCTTTCCTTCCTTTCTTTCATAGGAGGATCTGCCTACTATTGACACTAAGATTGAAAAGTTTCTGATTGGGTGCTTATTTAGATCTACTTGTGTTTGATTATTTTGTTTTAAAAGGAAAAGTTACAATTATGCTAGAACTTAGTCCCACAAGAGACAGAAGATCTTTTTGAAGACTCCTACTGTTAGGATCTACAAGGAGAGAGAGTGATTTATTCCAGAAGGAAGAACAGTGGGCCAGGGGGAAGTTAGTTATCAGCTGATGTGGCAAATTAGTTAGGCATAACAGAATGTACCTAGAGAGGGGGGTTTATAAAAGGGGGAGAGAGAAGGGAGGAAGGAGGGAGAAAAGTTTGAGACAAAAGGACACTCATACCTTCTGAACCGGTGAAGGTTAAACTAGCACTTTTAAGTATGGAAGGATCAATCATACATTGGTTCAACCTTTTGAAGGAGACGGTAGAAGAGCTGGATTGGGAAAAATTTAAGAAAGCCCTAGTAGATCGTTATGGAGGAAGACAATTTGATAACCCGTTGGAGGAGTTGTCGGATCTGTGACAAACGGACACCATTGAAGAATATATTGAAGCCTTCGAGTTCATCTCGTCGCAGGTGGGTCGACTACCGAAGGAGCAATTTATAGGGTACTTCATGAGTGGCTTGCGACCTGATATTCGAAGGAGAGTACGCACGTTCGGACCGGTGAACAGGTACCAACTGATGAAGATAGCGAGGGTGCTGGAAGATGAGGTAAATG
Organism: Erythroxylum fimbriatum; assembly: GCA_026770325.2. Taxonomy (NCBI): domain Eukaryota; kingdom Viridiplantae; phylum Streptophyta; class Magnoliopsida; order Malpighiales; family Erythroxylaceae; genus Erythroxylum; species Erythroxylum fimbriatum. The sequence continues at coordinate 6,619,812 of JANZLH020000022.1, read as the reverse complement.
AGGAGTACGGTGGTGTCGATGGCTCAGGCTCTCGAACGCACGCATGGACTCCACACAGAGGGAGTCCTTTTAGGGGCAATTTTCGGGTTAACCCGACCCATAGGGAGATGGAGCCTCCAAACCTGACGGGTTATGGGAGGCATGTGGGCGGTGTTGGAGTAGGAAGAACCCGGGAACTAGCCGGGTCTCAATCCGACCTCCATGCGCAACCCAGAACAGTCACTCCACCCATGGCGACACCCACCAGGCAATCGGAAGGTGATAGGAGGGGATCGACGGAGAGGAATAAGGGATTGCGTCATCTCTCGTACCAAGAGCTCATGGATCGCAAGGCGAAGGGTCTATGTTTCAGGTGTGGGGAGAAGTTTCATCCTCTTCATCAGTGTGTGGAAAAACAACTGAGATTACTGATTTTGGATGACAACGAAACCTTGAATGAGAATGGAGAAATTATCGCATTGGAAGCAGAAACTGAGGAGGAGGGTGATATAGCTCTGGAATGCCGAACCATGGACGTAATTGGAGTGAATGGGGCACTAACACCTGAGACAAAAACCATGCGAATGACAGGAAAACTACAAGGAGTTGCGATTGCGATTCTAGTACATAGCGGGGCCAGCCATAACTTCATTTCTTCTGAGCTGATCATTGGTTTGGGGTTGACAGTAGGGTCAAGCAAGGCATTATGAATCAGATTGGGAGATGGCCATAGGGTGACTACTCGAGGGAAGTGTGTGGACATCCCTATTCGGGTGGGAAAAAGGGATTAGACTATTTGTGCTTATGTCCTAGATTTAGAAGGAATGGATATGATCTTAGCAGAGTAGTTAATAGCGGGCGATCGCGGCGCTATCGCGGGGGAGCGGAGCGGAGCGGCACCTATCCGCTACAGAGACCCTTGTAGCGGAGCGGTTTGGTGTCGCGGTAAAAGCGGCG
>JANZLH020000022.1:6553393-6569682 GCA_026770325.2 Erythroxylum fimbriatum | reverse complement strand
CTCGAATACTGATCCTGTGCTTTGATTCAATTCATCGATGCCTTTTAGGGGTTACTTATAGGGTGGTGATTGGGTACAAGTTGAGATATTTGGAGGTAACTGAGTAGCTAATAAAGGATTCACCACTTCTGATAGAAGGAGATGATACCCACAGTCTCTTGTCGAGGTCATTACTCAAGAGTCTCCGGCTATAGTAGATATATGTTATAAAGAGAGTCTTCAGTGATACATAGAGTAATGAGATCCTCAAGACAAGATCTAATAACACTTAAACTAGATGTGATGTAGTCAGTATAGTGGGAGTTGACACTTTGACCATACTCTGAGCCAAGTCGGGTATAGATGGTGAAAGGATGAATTGTATGGCAACATTGCATATGGAAAGGTTTGTAGTCAAACCACTAACTTTTCGGTCTATTGGGGGTCATGACATGTTGCTAGATACTGCTCGTGACTTACTTGAATTAAGTGTTAATTCAAGTGGCCAACATAACCAGGAACCTAATGGTTCACGCACATAAGATATCTGAAGGATGAGTAAAATGGTCTTGAATGGTGATCCAAGATATGAGAGAGTGTTTCGGGATTGTATCGCGATGTGGTCATGGTAGAAAGCATTATATGGAATGGAATGACTTACTTGAATTAAGTGTTAATTCAAGTGGCCAACATAACCAGGAACCTAATGGTTCACAGACATAAGATATCTGAAAGATGAGTAAAATGGTCTTGAATGGTGATTCAAGATATGAGAGAGTGTTTCGGGATTGTATCGCAATGTGATTGTGGTAGAAAGCATTGTATGAAATGGATTAGAAACAATTGTTAGCTTCCATTAATGCATGTTATTCATAGTCATTAACTTCTCATAATTTCCATTAATACATGCTATTCCTAGTCATTAACTTCCCATAAATTCCATTAATGCATACTATTCATGACTATTAACTTCCCATAACTTTCTATTAGCGATGGGGGTTATGAAAGGCCAAATGGTGCAAAACATTGAGATGATTTTCGTAAAACACATAAAAAGAAAAAGAAAGGTTCTTTTTGTTACACATACACTTTTTCTCTCTAGCTCTCTCAAGAGTTTTTGTCTTTGCTAGCACAAAGAAAGAATTCTAGCTATCTCCTAGTGAGCTTTCAACTTTTTATTTTCGTGTGGAGTTTCATTAGAGACGGTATACGTTGATCGTTATAGTTTATGGTAAGCCAAAGTGGAGAAGATTAAAGAACAAAGGAGATCGTCAGAAAGTATGTAAACATCTTACATTTCATGTTTTTGTTTTTCTATATCTACATGCATGAGTAAATCTGGTTTATAAGGTTTCATTTTATTTTCGTTGTGTATATTTGATATATATTATGTATGAGATGTATGATCGGAACTTAACATAATAAACTTAGCTTATTAGTAAGAAGAGGGGTGTCTGAGGACAAACCATATTGAGTAGTATTTATATTTTAAAATTTTCCTTAAAAGTTAATGAGAAGCTTAAAAGAGTTGAACTTACATCATGATAAGAATATATTGTCAATGCTTAACTAAATGCAAAAAATGAACTACTATAATGCTGATGTATATTATGAACATGGTTATGAAAATCATATAATAGATGGTGAAGAATATGAATCTATTGTCGGTTATAATTATGAAACTAGTACACAACAAAATATGAGTGCAAATAAAGAAGTGTTATTCCAAATTTAAATGGAACAAGATGATGAAGATTTCTTTGTTATGGCGATTATTGAATCTAGAAATGGTTCATTTTAAGATGAAGTATATACAAATAACGACGAAAAATATCTTACTACAAAGCAAATAAGAAAAGATATGGTAAGAAGGATTGGGTTAGAAATAGTGAGAAAGATTGTAATGAAGAGGTAGTTTATTCAAAATAATTCATAAATACAATAATGGAGTTTACATGGTTAGGTTAGTGATATGAGTATAGTGATGTTAAAGTTTAATCACTAGTTTGTAGTAATGATGGATGGTGCAAGAAATATATTACAAAGAAGAAATACATTGTGTTTAATCGAAAAGTGTATATGAAGGGTTTTTAATTTGAAATTGGCACTAAGTTTAAGAATTAGAAGTACTTTAAGGAAATAATAAGAAATTATACAATAACAAATAGATATAATGTTTTAATGGTAAGATCTGGTGTGAGAATAGAGGTTGATTGTGAGCCACAATATCCCCGTAGGGTATATGCCAGATGGAATAGAGATAAAGAAAACATTTGTTGTTAAGATGTTAGAAAAAAAAGCATAGTTACAAGAAAGTGCAAAGAAATAAGTAAGCTAATAAGAAATGGATAGCAAATGAGTTTTTACACAAGTTTACGAGGAAAATAAATTGGAAAATTACTAAAATGGCATATGATCTTCAAAGAAAATATGTGTTATAATGACTAAATGCTAATGATATAAGGCTAAGGTGGAAGTTATTGTGATGCTACGAGGATATATAAACGGTTATTATGCAAAGTTGTGATCCTCTAGGATGAATTCTAATGGGCTAACAAAATAGGTTAATTCCTTAATTAAATAAAACTTGAACCAAATTCCAAACAAGTAATTTATAAGAGGGTTTATGTAGGATTTAACGCAATCAAGTGTGGTTTTCTTAATGATTATAAGAAAATATATGGATGTCTTTTTAAGACATTCCTTAAAGATGTTTTGTTAGTTGTAATTGGTTATGATGGTAATAGCTAGATATTGCCTATATCTTAGGCTATGGTTGAGAGAAAGAATCACTAATCCTTGCATTTTTTTTAAAATCTTCTTGGTGAAGAGCTAAATATAAATGGGAATGCATAAAATAAAAAGGTTCTCTCTAAGTATTATACTATTTGTATTCATTTCTATATGTGCTTTTAGTTTTTCTACTTACATTACATTATTTTGAGCTTTCTTCTTTTTCATTATTAGGGTTTAGTGGATATATTGAAGAATCCCTTCCCAAAAGTTGAACATAGAAAATGTGTCTATGCAAATTGGTTTGAACTATACAATAACCACATATATAATAGTTTATTTTAGCAAGTGGTGAGTTACACAATGGAAATTGAATTTCATGAGACAATAGAGCAAATAAATAATTTATAAAAGAAGGCATATGGTGATTTCAAAGTAAGGGAACATAAGACTTTTATGAAGGCATTTATGAGTGCAATACCAAAGTGAAAAATTATTTATAATATCATAATAAAGTCATTTAATGAATTTATTTATAAAGCTGCGTACTACTAGACCTCCCCAAATTCCACGCGTCAGCGAGATTTCTACTAGTTGTTGTTATTACTGTTGATGTTGATGTTTATTTATAAAGTATGCATAAAAAATTTGGTCAATATGCTAAAGGATATTCAAGTTGCTTTAATAAATTAGATTCAAGAAAAAAAAAGGGATATGATGATGGAATCTAAAGAAGATATATGCCCAAGGGTAAGAAAGAAGATAGACGTTAAACAATAAGATATAAGGAACTATATCAAATAGACTAATGGGAATTTAAAGGTCAAAGTGATGCATTTTACAGACAAGTTCATTGTCGATCTACAAGTAAAAACTTGTCAATATAAATTTTAGGATTTAATAGGGATCCTATGTAAACATGCAATAGCTTGCATATGATACCAAATGGAAGATATTGATGCTTATGAGATTCGACACTACAAGCATAAATGCTCTTTGAAGATTTATCAGTATGCTTTACAATCCATTAGTGGTTTGCCGAATTCTAAAAATCTACAACTTATATCACCTCCTTTAATCAAGAAAATGCTTGAAAAACCTATAAAGATTAGAAGAAGAAATAAAGGTGAATAACTACAAAATCTAAACAAATTAACCAAGGTAGCAGTAGTTATGACAAACCAATATTGTTATGCAAAAACAAAGATATATTTTTTAGAAAGACTAAAATTGTTAATGTGAACGTGTACCTATGTTATTTGCACTCTCTTTAAATATTTTTAAAATTTCCAAGTATTCATTACAAATATATATGTTATAATGCAATAAAATAAGAAAAATCAAGTAACTATATCTAATACTGCTAGTTATCTAATTTGAAGTTATAGATAATAAAGATCTACAGGGCCAAATATGACATTATCTATCTTAAGAAGGGAGAAGAGGGTAGTTAGTAAATATTAACTTTTATTTCCTAATTGGCTTTAAATTATTTAATACTATAATTATTTAAATTTCTATATGCAACTCAAAGATATGGTGTAACATCTGAAAAAGTTAATAGGAACACCAATTTATGATTTTATCACTTAAATATATTCGTATGCCTGTCATGCGTAATTAAATCCTTAATTTTAACTTTGTACTTTATGTTTATCTTGTTTTGTAGGTGGATGGAAGTCAATTTCAAATACTTGAATCTCTAAGGAACAATACAAACACAATTTAAGCTTATTAAAATACAACTCATACAAACGCACAAGCACATACTTAAAATATGAGGAGGATCAAGTTAAGGGTGAAATGATTAACTCTAGAAAAGTAAACATTATGTTTCTATAAATTTCTTATCAAACTTATATAAAGTTCCTTTTAATTCTTAGTGGCTTATTATTAGTGCTATTACTTATGTTTCCAATATGATGCATGATTTCTTATAATCCAAACTATAAACCCAAATGAGAATTTTCTTTTTAGGGAAAACCATATGAAAGCTAAAATTAAAGGGATAAGGACTTATTTTTTAATCATGAGTTTTGGTCATCAGCTGGATCTTTTGAAAACTATTTATGTACCTTTAATTTATAGGAACTTAACCATTTCAAAACTTAGAAGATTTTGAACATAGTTGTTTCAATTTATTTAAGAAAACTTTATTTATTGGTTATGTTGTTCTTACTAATGGTTTGTATAAATTGAAACTTGATAATTAATTTCTTAAATCTTTGCTTCATGTTCATGGTAATGTTAAAATTAAACATAACTTATTAAATGAAAATATACTTACGACATTGATGATTAGGTCATATATGCAAACAAACATTGGAAACATTAGTTTTAAATCTAGATTTTATGTATCTAAGTATATGTATATATTACATTAAGGGAAAGCAAACCAAATATAATAATAAAGGAACCACAAGTAGTACACCTTTTTTTTTTAGATTATACACACTAATATTTGTGGATCTTCGAATGTTCCATCTTCTAGAGAAGAAAAATATTTTTTTTCTTTATTTATGACTTCTCATTATATGATTATGTTATTTTCTTAAGGGAAAATATCAAGTCATTGATACCCTTAATGTATAGATTACTAAGATTGAAAGGCAATTAAATAAAAGAGTGAAAGTTATAAGATCTGATAGAGGGGATGAATCCTATAAGAAATATGATAATTCATGACAAAGTCCAGATCTATTTGAAAAGTTCCTTAAATGACATATATACATAGTATAGAAATACATTTTATGCAACAACCTTTTTTATATGATAGAAAAGGATCAAATGATCCTGAATCGATCTTACCTGGGATCACAAATCCCAAGTTTATCTATAAAGAGCATATCTAATTATACTAGTGTCTATAATTGATTTCTTCTATGTAATACTAATCAATAGGGCCTCATCATCTTGTACATTGGAACCCATGGTTATGGACCCAATTCGATTAGTATGGAACATACTATGTCAGACACACCTTAACAAAATGACGTGGCAAAAAGGCATAATAGGACATTGATGGATATCATTAAGAGTATGGTGAGTAGCTCTTCACTATGTAAATCTTTATTGATGAATGCCCTTTAAACTATTATGTATTATTGAATTAGTAAGGCAGTTCTAAAAACTCCTTTTAAACTATAGATTGTAAGGAGAACTAGTTTGAGACATATGCATATTTGGAGTTGCCCAACAAAGGTAAGGATCCATAATCTACATGAAAGGAAATTAAACTATTAAACAATTAATGGTTACCTAATAGTTTATCCAAAGAAATATAAAGGATTTAAGTTTTATTTTCTAAATTATAATCTTAAAATTATGGAAATTGGAAATGTTAGATTCATTAAGAATGACAAAGTTAGTGAAATTAATAAATGACAACATATGGATATTAGGGAAGTAAGGGAAAATGTTCCTATATCCGTAAATGCTCCTTCATCCATAGTCTATCCAAATATTATTTTACTAATTGATAACAATCTAAATAATACTGAATAATAATTGAATGAAGAAATGCACTCACAAGAAACTAACTCACAACCTCCTATTGTATATAAACCATAAGAAATAACACCTTTGAGAAGAACTCAAAGAGAAAGAAAGTCAATTATTTATAATGATTATATGGTTTATTTATCAAAGTCAAAGGTTGACATTATAATCAATGAAGGTCCAATTTCATATAAAGAATATATAATTTCATGAAAATTGCATTTAAGTTTTGTATATTTTTCTTTATTTTCATGTTTTTCTTTTTTTCCTATTCTTCTTGTTGAAAAAAAATCAATGGATTATAAACAAGAAACAATTAATTAAAACATAAATTAAAAAATATGGAACATACATATTAGTTGTTACACTCCCACTCCCTGTGTTAATAAGAGCATGATTCCTCCTTTTTTCAATAGCAACAAAAAAACTTCGTCTTTTTATAAGATATAGATTGTATAAAGTATAAAAAATGAATTGATGTTATAAAAGATGAATTAAAATATATAAAAGAAAATAAAGATTGGGATCTCATTGAATTGCTTGAAGATTAGGTGTAAACAAGATTTGAAAACTAAACGTGACTCGGATAACAACGTTAAATAATATAAATCTAGATTTGTTATTAAGGGTTATACTAAGAAAAGTGGTGTTGATTATAAAGAGAAATTTTCACCTGCCTTAGAGAAAGACTTATTAAGGATTATAATGATATTAGTTTCTCAATATAATTTAGAGTTACACCAAATAAAAGTGAAGACAACATTTCTTAATAGGGATCTTGAAGAGGATGTAATTATATACCAATTTGAAGGATTTTAGTTAAAAGGTCAAATGGTGTGGAAACTCAAGAAGTTAATATATGAATTTAAATAAGCATCTCAATAATGGTAACTTAGGTTCAATAATACTATATCATCTTTCAATTTTTAGGAAAACAGTGTTGATCGATATATATACCAAAAGATCAGTTAGAGTAAGTATGTTTTCTTAGTTTTATATGTTGATGATATTTTACTTGCTACTACTGATTTAGGTATAATACATGAGACAAGATATTTTCTCTCTAGGAATTTTGAGATGAAAGAGATGGGAGAGACGTCCTATATGATAGGAATTAAAATTTTCTATGATAGATCATAAGGATTGTTACGAATACCTCATACTTATATCAAAAGAATTAGAGAGAGATTTAATTCAATAAGTATTTAATATGTATTGTTCCTATTTAGAAAAGGGATGAGTTTAGTCTCATGTTATGTCCAAAGGACAATATAGAACAAAAAGAGATGGAAATAATTTCTTATGCTTCAATTATAGGCAATTTAATGTATTTACAAACCAATACACGACTAGATATCAATTTCGTAATCGGAAGGTTAGAAAGATATCAAATCATCCTTGGAATTGTTTATTGGAAAACTGCAAAGAAAGTATTAAGATATCTATAAGGAAAAGAACTATTTTCTTATCTATTTAAGGTTTGATCATTTGGAAGTAATCTGACACTTAGTTTCATATTTTATTGGATACCTTGATAGTAGAAAATGCATATCTGGTTACCTATTTCTTTTAGTGAATGGAGCAATATCATAGAAGATTGCTAAACAATCTATTATTAATTCATCCACTCTAGAAGTAGAGCTAGCTGGATGTTTTGAAGACATAGTTCATGCATTGTAGCTGTGAATTTTTATTTTAAGACTTATGATTTTTGACACCATTAGCAAGCCATGGAAAATTTACTGTGATAATTCTACAACATTTTTTCTCTAAAAACAACAAATATTGAAAAGGTGCTAAACATATGAAATTAAATCATTTTTGCTTAAGGAGGAAGTTTAAAAACAAAAATGTTTATTGACTATGCTAATACTAATTTGATGGTAGTGAATCCATTAACTAGGAGTTTACAACCAAAGATCTTTAAGGAACATATACATAGAATGGGTCTTGGTTGTACTGTTGAATGACATTTGTTTGTGATGATGCTAGCACTATAAACTCGTTAAAATGTTTCAGATTTTGTGTTAATGATTTCTTTTTTTATTATAGTCTACATATTTTTTCTTGATATTTTAATAAGAAATTCTATGAAACATAATCGTAAGCAATGACATAATTTATTTATATCATTATTTATGGACCTATTATGGTAAATAACGAATGTTGTTGTATACAAAAGAAAGTGTATTGCATAAATAATATACAACCATGTTAACTCGCATTTGTTATTTTATCACACAAAGTTACTTGCGTAGAATTTTTTAGATATAATTTCGTGCACTTAACGTTATGAAACTATAATAAAAAAATGGTTTAGGCAACATTAAATTTGTAACATTTTAAAATGCGTTGCTTAAAACTAATATGATGCAGCGGGTTTTAAAACATGACCTTTAGTAATAATAATGGGCAATGGTAACATTAATTTATTATCATATATTTTAAAAGACAACAAAATTAAAATGTCATCTGTATAAAATTTTATATAAGCAACAATTAAATATGTTGCAACTTTAAAAAATAATTAAGGGTTATAATGGGCAGCATCGAACTTAAACCCATTTAGGCCTAAGCCTTACCTAAAAATTTGTATTTAAACTCATGTTTGACTTAAGGCTTTTGGTCAGAGCTTGAACACAATTGAGTCCAATCTAAACTTGATTAAATATATTATTTTCTTTTTAAAAATAACATCATTTTCTTTTAACATTTTAAACTTTGGATCACATTGGACCAGACAGTTCGAGCTCGATCTGAAACTTAAAAGATATTAAAAAATAAACATGGCCTGAGATTCAATCAACTAAAGCTAAATCGGCCAAATTAGACTGGAATAGGCAAACTTTGTCATAACTAATATCAATTAAAGGTATTATTATTTTAAATTATATATCATAATATATACATATACATATATATAACAAAGAAATAATTTTATGCATATATTATACCCTTTATAATAATTTAGGGAGAAAAAAGGGATGTATAAGATTTATGAGAGGACTATACATATGTGCCAAAACATTTTTGACTTTTAACTTTTCCTATATTTTTCAGATGAAATTGTTTGGCAATGTCATGGAAGGATTATCATTTTCATGAAAACAATTTCCCTTTGTTGTGACTCACTTACCTTGTTGTTATTCATACTAATGTAATGACCTCTATCTATGGCATCAATCTCTCTCTATCTCCTTATGCCTGTAGATCTTTTTAGAAGTGTGATTGCCTCGCTTTAGGCCCCTTCTCATAGTGTGATTGAGGGGAAAGAATAACATGCAAAACCCAAGTATGTCTCAACATTAGAATAAATTATTATTAATTATGTAGCTTATTTTTTGGGTTTAAAAAATATAAGGAATATATACATCTGTTCATGCTTGTTGTCCACTAAGGAGGCAATATTGAGCATACTTTTGCACTTTTGTATCAATATGGTTCCAATTGTTTAAAAAATATTTAGGTATCAACGTGGTTCAATTGGGAGTTATGGCTTTTAACATATTTCATGTTTTGATTTCTTCTTTCTTCTAATATGTCTAATACTTCTCATTTCCAAGCTCAACTATTAGTGTGATATTTTCTATGCATTTATGTCTTTTGCATGACCATGACACTCTTCTTCAATCATCCCTATGCTAAGTTGAATTTACTTTAAAATGAGTTCTTAGATGGGTTGACTTTAAAACATATACTAGTTGATTATGGGGATGGTGAGTGATGGTTGGAGGCAACAGGTTTAGGTATTAATGATGTGTTATAGTAGGATCATGGTGATAAGACATGGTGGTATGGAAGTATAAGATTGTTCTATGTTAAAGGTTTAAATTAGGTATTGATTTAAGTTACAAAGGATGTTCAGTCAATATATTTGATAAGGTGGATATAGATTCAGTTAATATATAAGCAATAGAAAAGCAAAGGCAGTCAATATATTTAATAAGGTGGACATAGATTCAGTCAATATATAAACAATAGAGAAGCCAACTCGTTTTATATAGCAAACACAAGTGCTAATAATAAGGGTCAAAATAACAAAGTCGTAATGGTGAAGATAACAGAGATCATTATACAAACTCAAATATGAGGCAAATTCCAACCAAGGTGTTTAAATATTTTTCATTAAAATTAAGGTTGCAACATTTTTACATGTGTCTATAATTAGATAAATTCATGAAATGGCATGATAAGTGGCATCTTAAATATGGTAATTTAAGGCATCCTATTCATGGTCAAGCTTGGAAAGACTTTGACCCATTATATCCTGATCTTGCATAAGATCCTCGTAATGTCAAATTAGCTCTTGTTAGTGAAGTATTTAATCCTTTTAGCAAAAATGTGTTTTTTCACATAGTACATGGCCCATAATTTTAGTAAAATATAACTTAACACCATGGAGATATCTGAAATCAAAAAATTTGATATTGTCTTAAATTATACTTGGCCTGACTTCTCCTGAAAGGGATATTGATGTTTTTCTTATAACTGGTGATTAAAGTGTTGAAAAAGTTATGGGAGTTTAAGGTATAGACATACGATGCTTCAACTAATCAATCATTCAAGATGCATGTAGCCTTGTTATATAGAATTAATGACTTTCCATGTTAGGACCCAACATTTCTCCCCCTCTTAAAAGAATTTCGATGTTGTCTGGATCGAGTATAAATGGAAAGTTAGTATGCCATAATTGTCAATATAAAACTTGCTCTCAATATGTAAAGTATAGTAAAAAGACTTATTATCTCAATCATCAGAGAATTTAGATAAAAATCATCCTTAGAGGCAGATCATTTAATAGTGATATAGAGTTGGGAGAATCACTAATTCCTCTGATAGGATCTAATGTGTTAAAGCTTATCAATAGGTATCATAATGTGCTTGGGGATTCAAATAAACAAAAACACCAAGTGATAATCTTTGGAGGAAGAGGTCCATATTTTTCGAATAACCTTATTGGAAGCATAATGGGTGTCGACATAATCTTGATGTGATTCACATTGAGAAAAATGTAGATGATAATATTTTAGGAACTTTATTGGAGATTTTGGTCAAGTCAAATGATCATCTTAATACAAATTTTTATTTGAAAGAAATGGGGATTATAAAAGATCTACAACCTATTAAAATAGATGACTCTTATGTGTTACTAGCTTAGACTTGCTTCTATATGACCCTATAGGAGAAAGAAAACTTTTGTTCAATTTTGAAGAATATGAAACTACCGTAAGGTTTTGTATCAAATATTGCATGATATGTTGATGTTAGTAAGATAAAAATATCAGGATACAAAAGTCATGATTCTCATATTATTATGTAACATTTACTCCAATTTGTTGTCAGGAAACTATTACCAAAAAAGATTATGGTTGTTTTGAGCAGGCTAGGTGTTTTTTTCAAAGGGCTATGCAATAGTCATTAAACTATAGGATCTTGAGCATCTAGAGAAGGAAATTATGGAAGTACTATGTCAACTTTAAATAATCTTTCTACCTTGTTTCTTTGACATCATGGTTCCTTTTCCTATTCATTTGCCAAAATAAATCAAATATATTAGACCAGTGCATTGTCACTCTATGCACTTTGTTGAGAGGTATTTGGGTAGGTTAAAAAGATTTATTGATAATAAAATCCAACTAGAAGGGTCTATAGCCAAAGGATACTTAGCTAAAGAATGTTCAAATTTTAGTTATATTTATACGCATCATAAGGTGAGGAAAAATATATTAGGCATATCAAAGACAATGAAGAGACAAACCTTGTGGATGTACGTCTTCATTTTTTCAAAAGTTAGGCATCCTATTGGAAGGAAATGGCAAAGGAAAGGCTAAGCTATCAATTTAGACTTAAATACATTACACCAAGCTCATTGATACATTCTATTTAATTAACATGACAAAAATGTTAAGAATTACATTAGGTAAGGTACACATACATTATTTACCCATCTTAAGATCAATTTTTTAATTCCCATCATCATAATTAACATATAACATTTTTTTAGGGAGCATCACAAATTGAAAGAGACAAGGAGTAAACAAAGTTGATGAGTAAGGGCACAAGATCATTACAATGAGTTTCCTCAATAGTTTTTAGCAATGTGGAAAAGAAACGTTTAGGTTATGTTATTAATGGTTACAAGTTTATGACTAAAAAAATGGGATGTGAGGTGTAAGAGTCAAAATAATGGAGTTTCATTAAGAGCATTAACTCCAAGTTTTGCAAGTTTTATAGACCATAATTCAACACTAGGAAATGTGAATTACTATAAAGAAATAAAGGAAATTATTAAAGTAGATTATTGGGGATAGTTCAATGTAGTGTTATTCAAATGTTGGTGGTATCAAGAGGAGAAAGACGATTATGGGCTTACTCAAGTAAACTTTGAAAAGTTATGTTAAATGGAGGATCCTTTTGTATTAGGAAGCCAAGTTCATTAAGTGTTTTATATAGCTTATTGTTTTAAGGAAATGTCATTATGTGGAGAAGAAGGTACCTATGTACCAATTTGATATACCTTTGGATGATAATGAAAATGTTGAAGAAACATATTGGGGAGAACTAAATGACATGTCAATGATTTCTTTAAAAATATTGATGACATGGACCCTCATTGTTCTAGAGAATATTTACTCGTAGACGTGGTTGAAATACCTTCAAATATGTTAAGTATAGAAACAAAAAATGATGAAGATGAAGATGAGTTAGACTTTGATAACACTGACTATGATTGGATAGATGTTGATCAATAATTTGTTATAAAAGGTCCTTATTTATTTTTCTTTCTCTATTAAAAAATAAATTTTGTTACTATATGTGTAACATCCCGTTATCCCATGTTAAGGGTTAGAACCCTAGAATAGTGTATATGAGAGTTTATTGAGAAGTTAGAAAGTGCACTTTATGCTTATGCATAATATAGCATACACATACATGTGAATATTGATTTTTGCACATTAAAATGAATGTATATGCATTCATTGACATTTTTTTGGTATAAGTGATTCTATAAATGTGATTATATTGAGAATTGTGGTTTTTATGTGTTGAAAATTGATTTGGAGAGTATATGTATTGATTAAGAATTTTTGGTGAAGTTTTGGAAATTTTTTTGGGTATTTTGGACTAGGAAAAATGCCAAGTGGTAAGACAATTGTTAAATGGTAGTAGAATTAACTGTCAAATGGAAGTGGAAATTTTGATAAATGACTTTGGTATTTATTGAAAAGTGTCATTGAAAATTTGGAGACAATCGGAGTAGGAATTGGAATTGATTGGACTAGTTAAATAAGAGAACCTACTTTAAACCATAGAAATTGGACATGTGGCAAGTGACAAATCTTAAAGTCCACGATTCTTTTCAATTTGAAACACCATCTTTGTTTTGTCTCTCACGATTGCCTTATGCTTTCTTCTTCTCCTCCTTCATTTTCATTTTCTTCACTCACTCTCACCTCATCAACGTTGAAGGTCACTCTCACCTCCATTTGCTACTATCATTTTTTGTTATCTTCGTCATATTTATTACTGAAGACCTATCCCTACCACCTTTAGAATGATGAAGATCGTATGATTCTTGGGAGCTAGGGTTAAGTGATATTTTGAAGATTTTGAAGCTAAATTAAGTAAGTTATGCTTTAATTATTATGGGTAGTGTTAAATGAAACTAATATGATGAGTAATTTGAGTGATGACTTGATCATGAAATTTTTATGTGTGTGTCGTGAGTGATGAAATGTATATATATAGATGTCTTGCTTTTGTATATGTAAGATGATTAATGAATCATAAATTGTTATAGAGATGTTTTTGAGGTAGAATTATTATTATAATGGTGTTTAGAGGAGTGTAGTAAATTAATGAATGAATGGACATGGTTGATGTCCTATTTTGTGGCTATAATTAATAATCTTTTATGACTTGTTTGTGAATGTTTTGAGTTATAAATTGAGGTGAGAATAAAGAGGAAATGAAGTAGAAAAGATGATCTATATATAAGATGTGATAGATGTAAAATGTAGGCAGTTATAAAAATCTGGAAAAATTGGACGAGAGTAGCTGGAATATTTTAGCTAAAGAACTCAACTAACTAAAAATATAATAAAACAATTAAAGCAAAATAAGGAATAAATAAAAGTAAATGAATAAATAAATAAAATTAGTAAATAAAATAAATAAATAAAAATTCGGGACCCAACAATTCTCCCCTCCTAATAGAATTTCGTCGTCGAAATTCTTACCTGAGTCCATGAAGAGGTATGGATACTTCTCCTTCATGGGTTCCAAAGGCTCCCAAGTTGCCTCCTCCGTCGAATGGTTCCTCCACAAGACCTTAACCAACTTTACAATCTTATTCCTTAACACCTTTTCCTTTGAATCTAAGATCTCTACTGGTTGCTCCTCATATGTCAAATCCTCCCTTAACTGAACCTCTGAAGGTTGAACTATATGTGAAGGATCCGATCGGTACCTTCTCAGCATTGATACATGAAATACATTGTGAATCTTAGATAACTCCGGTGGCAAATCTAACTTATAAGCCAAAGGCCCAATCCTCTTAATGATCTCATATGGGCCTATGTACCTCGGGCTAAGCTTTCCCTTCTTACCAAATCTCAAAACACCTTTCCATGGAGAAGCTCTAAGAAACACCTTGTCCCCTACTTCAAATTTTATCTCTTTTCTATGGGCATCCGTATAGCTCTTCATCCTATCTTGAGCTGCTTTAAGCCTCTGTTTCACCAATTTAATTTTGTCAACTATAACCTGTACCAACTCAGGTCCTACAAGCTTCCTTTCACCTTCCTCATCCCAACAAATAGGAGTTTTGCATCTCCTACCATACAAAGCCTCATAAGGTGCCATCTGAATTCCCGAGTGATAGGAATTATTGTAAGCAAACTCAATTAAAGGTAGATGATCATCCCATAAACCTTTAAAATCCATAGCACAAGCTCTCAACATTGCCTCCAAAGTCTGTATTGTCCTCTCCGATTGTCCATCAGTCTGTGGATGGAAAGCTGTACTAAAATGCAATTTAGTCCCCAAAGCCTCTTATAAGCTTTCCCAAAACCTGGAGGTAAACCTAGGATCCCTATCCGAAACTATCGATCTTGGAATCCCATGAAGTCTGATTATCTCATCCACATACTTCTTAGCCAAAACATTCAAAGAATCTGTCTGTCTAATTGGCAAGAAATGTGCTGACTTAGTCAACCTATCAACAATCACCCAAATTGCATCATGCTTCTTGCTAATCCTTGGCAATCCCATCAAGAAATCCATTGTAATCTTTTCCCATTTCCATTCCGGAATCGGCAAAGGATTAAGCTTACCTGAGGGTGCTTGGTGTTCAGCTTTAACTTGCTAACATACTAAACATTTTTTAGCATACTCTGCCACATCCTTCTTCATTCCCTTCCACCAAAAATGCTCTTTCAAATCCCAATACATCCTAGAACTCCCTGGGTCCATTGCGTAAGGAGCATTGTGCGCCTCATCAAGAATCTCATCCTTCAGCTCTAACACATCTGGAACACATAATCTGTTGCCCAGAACCATCAATCCATCTTCTCTTATCTCTATCTCAGACTGTTTACCACTTTTAAGCTCTTCTGGAAGTCTGCTCAAATACTCATCCTGTTCCTGCAATTCCTTAATCTTCTTATTCAATACCGGTCTCACTCTAAAATTTGCCAAGACACAATCAGGTTCAACTTATCTCAAAGTCACATTAAGTCTAGCTAATTCCTTCAGCAAAGGAAGATACACTGTTTCCACATGCGCCATAGTGGACTTCCTACTCAGTGCATCTGCTACCACATTAGCTTTCCTAGGATAGTAATCTATCATCAAGTCATAATCCTTAAGTAGCTCTAACCACCTTCTTTGTCTCAAATTCAACTCTTTCTGGCTCAACAAATACTTAAGGCTCTTGTGGTCTGTAAATACCCTAGTGGTAACTCCATACAAGTAATGCCTCCAAATCTTCAATGAAAAAATTATAGCAACCAATTCCAAGTCATGTATAGGATAGTTCATTTCATAAGGCTTTAATTGCCTAGAAGCATATGCAATTA
>JANZLH020000022.1:6525100-6535298 GCA_026770325.2 Erythroxylum fimbriatum | reverse complement strand
AGTGTATAACATTTACTAGGGTAAGCAATGTAAAACCAACTCCGTAACTAGTGGTTAATCAATTGCGGTAATCAATGTAGAATCAACTTCGTAACTACCAGTATATAGCGATTAACCTAGTACGAGTAAGCGATATAGAATTAGCTCTGTAACTAGTGGTTGTCCAGTTGTGGGTAAGCAATGCATAACTAACTTCATAACTACTGATGTATAATGGTTATCCTAGTACGGGTAAGTGATATAGAACCAGCTTTGTCACTAATGGTTAACTAGTCGCAGGTAAGCGATATAGAATAGCTTTGTGACTTTATACTTGAGGGTACCATATGGCAAAGAAGTTAGTGATAGGCTATGTCGTGTAAGAAATTCATGACATTTTTAATGCCGTCACTATTTATTTAAAAACGATTTGAAAGACGTGATTTCTGGAAGTATATATGTTTCATATTAAATATTGAATTATACGAATTTAGATGAATTTGTTTTAGAAATATTTAAATAGTTAAATATGATTTGAATAGAAATTCTAACACTCACTGAGCTCGTTTAACTCACTCTTTTCTATTTTTAAATGAAATCTCCCAAGTGCACGCTCAGGGGTTTCAGCAGCAAAGACTCCACCTCACAATTAGTCAACTTTGTCACGTACTGTTGTGTAGGCATTTTTGCTTTGTAAATTTTTTGGGAACATTTGCATTTTCATGAATATGTTTCGGACTATATTTTGTGTAAAGAACACATGTATATGAATGTTTTAAAGTTAAATGCATGAATATCTCTGAGCTTATTTTTAAGATTATTGAAGTGATTGTTGAGATTGCTTATGAATAGACTTAAAGTCCAAAATTTATAGCGGGGATTTTGAGATGATTATAGAATTGTTTTTGAACTTTTACAAAGACTTAAAATTTTGGGAAGATCAAAATAAAGTTGTTGTGCTACCAGAATTTTTAATAAAAATGATTAAAAAAAATCCATTGCTTATATCTTTTTATAATGCGTTAACACTTTTCGATTAAAAAGGAAATAGGCTTTGCTCCATGAGAACTTTCCAGTTGGATCAGATATCGATCAGAAGGTCACCATGGGGTGCCAAGCAAGTTGCCTAGTCATTTCAAGATAGGGGTGTGTCAAGGTTGGTATCAAAGCTCGACTTTTGAAAATGGGTTGCCTCCTTTTTGGTTTAAGGTTATTACGTTATTTTAAAAGTAGGGTGACCAATAAAATATTGTGATTTACATGCATATGATTTCATAAACTGAAAGCTTTACACATTTGCATTTTTGTTCAATACATAACATGATGCACAGACATGACCATAGACGTCCCGGGAGAGCCATTCCAACAGCTCCTGCACCTAAGTCACCTCTGGCACGAGAGGACCACATTCCAGACTCAGCAAGTGTCTATGAACCAGTTACATTCCCAATCGTCAGGGCTAGCGGAATCGACCGGGATGCTCAATTAAGTGCGTTTGTAAATTAGGTGCCATGACTTTTGACGAGAGTGGAGATCCCGAGAGTGCACTCACATGGTTAGATCGGGTGAAAAAGATACACAGAGTTGTGGGATTCACTGATAAGCAGAAAGTTGTATTTTTCACCTTCCTCCTCGAGGACAAGGCGAAGGATTGGTGAGAGGCCATTGAAAGGTGATTTCCAGATGTAGTATCTTGGGCAGAGTTTCAGAGAAAATTCACAGATAAATTCTACCCAAAAAGAGTTGGGTAGAGAAATTCTTCCATCTAGAGCAAGGTTCAACATCAGTGATGGACTATAAGAAGAGATTTCGGAACTTGTCAAAAGTGTTCCATTTTTTGTTGACAGTGACGAGCAGAAGTGCAAGAGGTTTGCTGCAGGCTTAAGTCCCAAATTACGAATCCATCCATCTTTGGCTTCACAAACACACTACGGAGAATTAGTTGAAGCTACGATAAAAGTGTAGAGAAATGCAATAGCAATCACTCAGAGTTCAAGATCAGAACAAAAGCAAACGCACCAACTAGTTCATCGTAAGGTTCAGCCAAGAAAAATAAGTCAAGATGGAGTGGTGGTAAGAGGTTTAGTAGAAGCAAATCGTTCAACTAGGGATCCTTTGGGTCACCCACTAGGCCCAGAGACACTCGTGACACTAGGACCTCAGTACCAGAGTGTGCTACTTATGAAAAGAGACATTTGAGTGAGTGTATTTTAATTGTTTCATTTAAATAACTACTTTGCAAAATAACTTATGTCATGTGAGTGTTCTTTAAATTGATTTTATGCAAGTGGTTTTTGTTTAAGGAAACTAGCAAGTTGTGAGTGTATTTTAATTGTTATATGACTAAATTCCTTGCAAAAGAATTGATGACATGTGAATGTTCGTTAAATCGATTTTATGCAAATGGTTTTCATGAAATGAATGAACATTTATGTTATGTTTTATGTGAATAAGATATTACAAGTGAATATTGCTAATATAAGTGTATGCTTTAGCAATATATGAGTTTTAATTTGAAAGCTAAATTTTGTATGATTGGGAGTTACATTGAAATAATTTGATTATGAATCCCCTCATATTTGATTTAGAATATTAGACAAGTCTTAAATGTAAGAGTTACTTTTGCCTATGGTACACCATTAGACTTTATACATGTTATTATACCAGTATATTTATAGCGGTTAACCTATTATGGGTAAGTGATGTAAAACCAGTTCTATGACTTGTTACGGTTAACAATGCAGAACCAGTTCCGTAACTATGGGTCTATAACGGTTAACCTATTATGGGTAAGCGATACAGAACCAGTTCCATAACTATGGATCTATAACGGTTAACCTATTATAGGTAAGCGATGCAAAACCAGCTCCGTAAATAATGGTTAACCAGTCGCGGATAAGCGATGCAAAACCAACTCCGTGACCTTATGCCTAGTGTACCGTATGGTAAAGAAACTAGTGGTGGGATGAGTAAGGAAAGTCATAAAAATAGTAATTCCGCCACTAATTATGTTAAAAGTGATTTAAGAGGTACCATACGGTACTAATTCTAGTGGTTTGACTTATTTTCAGTATAAAAGTTTTCAGAAAACTTATTGCCACCACTGTTTATTTTTTAAAAAAAAGTTATGTTATTACCATATTTGATGATGCACGAATAAATTGTTAGGAAAATGCCTTACTATGAGCTTTATGATTGTATGGGCATATTGCAGATATGTAATGAAAAGTTCAAATTTTTAGTATTTAATCACGTAACACATACGCTAATCATATTTTCGTTTACTGCCATAAGCTAAACTATTGTTCTTCGTTTCCAATTCTAACTTCAAAAGTCACTTAAAACCATATTTTACCCATTCTAACTTATCAATTTCTTCAAAACACTATCTCACTCAATTTAATTCACCATATCATGACCATGTATGATGAGTCACAGTTATGACCTATGTCCAGAATCCATACCTCCACTTGTTCCTTACTTTTCACATAGCAAACGTTCAAATTAGGCTTTGAGGTTTGCTAGACATTTGTTTTACTAAGTCTCTAGTTTCCATATCATCAAAAATCATGTCATTTCAACTTCTAAATCATGAAAAATGTATCAAATATCACAATCTGTTTCGAACACAGGGGCAGTATCAGGTTACCATTTTCAATCTCAAACTTCGATATCATTCATCCAGAATTAGGTTTAGGTTTATTCTAGAGATTTTTAGTACTATGTCTTAGGTTTCATCTCCAATTGGAATCACTCAATTTGGAGGTCTTTAGGCTGATTTATAGCCAAAACAATAGGACTGGTTCAAACTAACCTAAGACAGAATTCCACTACACGTTCCTCTCTTGTTATATTCAATCAATTATATGTAAAGAAACACCAAGAATCCACTAATCTTAAACACATCCTTCTCACTCAAAACAAACCCATAAAAATCAGGAATTTAGGTTAGGAAAACTTACCACTTTCTTTCTCCAATCTTTTGGGTAAATGATGAAAACTTAAAGTTTGATTAAGGTTTCTCCAAATCTCCATCAAAACTCATCAACAATGAAAGCCCTCTTCTTCTTCTCTCCTTGGATAACCTTCAACCTTGCTTCTCTTCCTTTCACTTTTGTTTTTGCTCTCTCACATTTACCCTCTCAAACACTCTCACGGTTATGTTCAAATGAAGCCAAAAGTCTTACTTTATTCTTTTTATACTTAATGCTTTACACATGTCAATGTCTTAATAGTTGCCTCTAATGACTAATTATTCATTTAATAAATGATGTTTAACCCTAAAGAAAGCCTTTAATTGGTCATTAGGTATGACTCACTAATCCACTCACACCATTATATACAAAAAGACTAAAATGTTCCTTAATGAGTTTAATTCACCAACTAATCAAACCACATTCCGAAAATATTCTGCCATCGTCTTATCATCAAATTAACCATGAAATTTTCTAATTAGGGTCAATATTTATTAATTGGATGTTTTAAAAATTTTCGAATGGGTTTAAAATCATTAATATCCATTACTTTCCAAAAAGAGCATTTTAGTCATAAACTTTCCTATCTCCCGAAATCTATCCTATCATACTTATTTTTGATCCATTTGACTATCATTTAACTCTAAAACTTATTTTGGATATTTTTCATTATTTTGAAGTTGAGTCCTACAAAAATTCACTATTCATCCAAAAATATTATTCAACGAAAATAAAAAATTTTATTCAATGAAAGGAAAGGTTTGGGGTTTTACATTTATGGGTTAGACAAACTCGCTCTTACTCCCATATTGGAAGTATCCACAACTGCAGAAATAAAATTTCCACCTAATCCTGGGTGTCATGGGTAAGATTTGATTTATTTAGTTGCTTCATCTGTTTGTCTGTGTGTTATAATTTATAGTTGTCTTTAGTGAAGCATAAATTTCTAGATATTTTATATCTCTTCCACTATCATGATCTGCAGAAAGTAAAGAGGGCAGTTACCTCCAAAGCTCCATCACTCCAATGCTTGTCAGCAACAGTTTTTAATCTAGACTGAGCTTTGTTCTTTAAGATCTGCAAAAAGCGGGGAAAAAAAGTTTCAACAGTGAGTTAAAGTTACATATCTTTATTAACAAGTCAATACTTAGCACGCAGATGTACATACAGTTGCAATATGATTAAGTCGTTCAGCTTTCTTCTTTACATTACGGTCAATTTTCTCCGTATCCTCTCTTGCCCGAGCTATGTGGTACAAGGATTATAAGGCACAACAACAAAAGAAGCAACAAAATAAAAAATACTCATATTCACACTGAAAAGAGAAAAGTGTTTTGAATTCACTGAATCAAAAGAATTTACCATCAAGTTTGAGAAATCCAGACCCAAGAATAGCAACATCTTTACGTGCACGGGCATTCAACCTCATAATCCCACTAAACAAAATTGGAGAAACAGTAAGTACAAAATTCAAACGGCATGGTATCTACTAAAAAAAGGAAATTGAAATGTCCTAAAGTGTGCGTGGAATGTGCCAAGACACAACTTCTTCAAACCTTGGTCATTAAACATTTCATCAATTCACTTTGACAATTTGAGAAAATTTAAGATATTAATAAAACCTTCTTTTTAACTAAATGTTAAGCCCCACCATTTATAATACAAATAGCTCAACGCTAACATAACTCCTGATCTTCATTGACATTATTAAAAAGTCAGACTAGGAAATTGCATACTTCTCTCCTAAATTGGAACATTACACATATGGTAATTAATGGATTTATGATCTTTTTTCGAAAGCAATAGCATAGAAAAATGGAATATATAAACTTACCGTGAAAGCAAGATAATGTCATTACGAGCCCTTTCATTTACAAATTTCGCATCATTGCATACAAATTTACAGGCTTCAGCTAAGCCCTGACTTGAATGAATAATTCTCCAAGGGATGATTGGATGCTCATCTTCATCTTCTCCCATCTGTGAACTGACACATGAGGCATCCTGTATTAAAAATTTGAAGCATGGGCTATGCTCTTAATGATATGGTGCAAACAGAAAGTGTCACAGAAAGTCAGAATATAAGAAAAAGAAATGCAGACACCTTTTCAAACATAGATAAGAGGACCATATCAAGTATAGTGATATTAAAAGAAAACTAACATGCCTAAAAAAAAGTTCATTATATGCCACTAATTTGGTAGGAAATAATGGTGACTATTGACATTAATGTGGATTAAAAAATACATGTACAGATGAACATCCATTTGTCAGATAAGTGGAATTGTAACTTTCTATTAAAAGGAATACTTCATATGCTCATGCTCTATTTGCTTATCCAAGTAATAAGACCAAACTAAAATTATAGACAATGGACTGGAGGTCTACACTATTTATTTTATGAGTAAGATATGACATTTTTAATGATTCTTCGACATGAATTTAGGTCATGCAAATTCTGCTTTTCCTAGACTTTAACATAGTAGTCATCATCATCATGGTCACCCCGAGATAAGAAACAATCCAATCTTTGTCCAAAAAAAAATCTAAAAATAATGTGCAAAATTATTATATTTTAAGGATATTATTATGTGAAAATTTCTTCAAATGTAATACAGATAAGATCATATCTAGACATTAAGCATTTTGAGTTTAAAACGTACAAGATAATTTCCCAACAATATCTGTTTTCTAGCATGATGGGGATGCTATCCTTTTATGATACTAATTTAAGCAGTTGTGAAGAAGAATGGCAAATTGGGTTTCGTTAAAATTTCCTGAGCAATAATCATGCATGCATTTCACTGCATTCTGATTATTGAAACTTCCATGCAATTGTCTCATGGTCTATTGTTTTAGAGAAAAAGTAAGATGAAGACCAATACTACATCACAGACCCATTTGTTCATCATTTCAGTGAAGACTCGAGGGTGTCAATATAAGATATTATATAATAAGTAATCAGCACTTGTCCATCAAAATGCCATGACCACTCACATGATGCATAAGGAGATTGGAGACATAAATATGTGCTATATTTATAGAAAGCTAGACTAACGAGAAAAAGTGTTTCATTTGCAATGCACCGCTTAGCTACAAAGAGCGAGACAATCTTCCTATTAGCTATTAGCTATTGAAGGGGAGGCTAAGGATAGATGAGGAGTGCTCTATTTGTCAGTATGGAAATCTATCTTCTATTTCAACAAAATGAAAGAACTTCCTAACATCCTTGTTTTGGCTGGAGCAGTTCATTCAAAAATGACAGTTAACTCTTATTAAAGTATTTTGTCTTCTAAGATCTCAAACGAACATCTTGATGCACTGATTTACTTTCATCCTCAAAGTTGGCATGAAAAAGAATTGAAAAACACAAACAAATAGGACTTGAGTAATCTGAAAAAGATGAAATTTAGCTAGTATTTTAAAAGTCACCTCGATACATCAGCACAATCACTGTAAGGTCCAGCACTTTCTTTTTTTTCAGTCCCATGAGTTTGCATAGATCGGCATAGCATGGAACATCTCCTAGAGACAGTGAAACTAATTAATTGCCCATGTGTTGCCAACAATCCTTCACCACAAAGCCCAAATTTCTCCGCAAAGAGATGCACACCACTTGGATGCCGAGGCTCAAGTCTTTGATTTACAGGATGCAGTTTACTTGGCTGCATCGACAAAGCAACCCTATATGCAATTCCATTTGTTTCAGAGGTAATTCTCCCATGATTCACAAAACCACTCTTAGAAACCTTTATTGCATTCATAGCCACAAGAGAGATCAAGACAAGAAAGACACAACAGCAGAAAGCATTCTCCTTTCAGCAGCTAAAAGCTCAAGTAAGAATAAGAATAGAGTTAGATGCTAAATACTGCAAATAGATTCTAATTTAAAAAAAGCAACAACAAAGTATCATTACCAGCTACCACAACATCTTTATAACATGATTCGTTGATTCTAAAGAATTTCAAACATCATATGGGGATAAAAATTGAAACACAAACATGCATATGAACTAGCACATCAAGAACTTCTAAGATGCATTTTTTCTTTTCCATTTTTTTTCTTAGGTCGAACACTTCGGATCAAGAATAAGCTATGGGTTCCCCTTCCTTCTTGTAAAGTTTCAACCACTGTCGAGGATGAAGCTAACTAGACAACAATCATATCTTCCCCACCATCAAGGCATGTTCAAATGATCTAATTTCTTACAATTCGGTCACCTCATCGTGATTACTTGTTCACCGGAGACCTGGGGTGTGGTGGCTGTCTTGCTTTCAATTACTCTTTTATCTCAGGTCCCTACTCTGATTCGTAACAAAGAAAAATGAACCGGATTAAATTCTTAATATCCATTTCACAACAAAAGCTTAGTCCAATTTCCGTAGCCATCAACAATCAATCAGCAGTAAAGAAGCTAACTTCAAATTTTCAAGCCAAAAGAAACAGGTGCAGAGGACAATAAGCAAAAGAACCCAGATAGGAAAATGGAGGGAAGAGCGCACACAATTCAGGAGAACTAAAAGTCGCGTTCAGGAGAAAAATGAAGCAAGTAAAAGAAAAGAGAAGTGAAACAGCAGGAATTGATGAGAACCTGAAAGGAAGCATGCGTGTTGGTAGAGACGTGAAGAAGACGCAGAAGTTAGTAATTGTGTGAGAAAGAGAAAGATGGCCAACAAAACTGGAAGCAAAAATCTGCAGCCACAACCAAAGCCTGTGGCCCCGTAGACGCCAACACTACGCTCCAAAACCATAAAACAAAAGGTCTTCGTTGTTAGTAAAAGTGGTTTTACTTTTATAATTTATGTATTCTTTGAATGATTAAGATTTAATCATTCAAACAAATTAAAGCTAACAAATTGAGAGCATCATCAAATTTTACCATCAAAGTCTTGTTTGATCTCTTGTGCCCCACTTTCCGCTTTCTACCAGGTCCAATTGGGGATTGGCTTTCTTACACGAAGTTTCTTGTTCATTGGAAATTTTGAAGTGGGTTACCTGACAGATTCTGCTTTCCTGTATGTTTATGACTCGCCTGAAGCTTTATTACGTATTTCTATAAAAACTAAACCAGTTCGGTATTTATTTCCCATATGTTATTCTTTATGTTATTGCAAATTATAAAACATAAATGAATTAAACTTAGTGAGCTAACATAACATTTAGATGTAAATAAACCCTAAAAAAAAGTTATGCAACTCAAACTCAAGGATAGATTTTTAAAAAGATAACCAATCCTTTGATTATAGATTTTATAACATAATTAAATAAAAGTATTCTTTATCTTATACGCATTTGTTTAATTAATTAACGCATAACACGAAGTTCATATGATAAATATACTTTGTAAATGAAATTATAATGATATCATAATTATGATATTCATTTTGCATTTATGTATTATTCATAAATTATTCTTAGTTATCTATTAAGATTGAATATTAATATAGTGAAAAGATTAACATATGTTATGTTTTTTTTCATATAAAGAAAGTAGTTGATCTTATAGACTAAAGTATGAGAATACTTAAATAAATGTGTCTGTATTTATTAATGTTTTAAAAACTGGACCGGACATCGAACCAATCAAAGAACAGGCTTAAGGTTTAAAAGCTCAACCATTATAAAACTAGTATATAATAAATAAGAAGTAAAAATTATATGAATAAGTATAAAATAAAATACCTTATTGAAATAAAAAATTCACTAATAATGTCTATTAATATATAATAAATCTAATAATTTGAACTAAGATTGAATCTAACATATATTTTTATTATTATCATTTATTTAAAGGCCATAAAAGTTAAAGTATGTTTAAAGAAAGTCAATAAAAAGAATTCTAACTTATTCTAACTCTTTTTAATGCCTTTAAACATAATTCTTTATAGTTTAAATATTATATTTTAACACATTCTTAAATTATCTTAAGCAAACTTATATATACTAATTAATAATTTAATTTATTAAATAAATTCATGATAAAAATAATAATTATTTTTTAACAATAATAATTTTTAAAATTTTAAATTAAATTAAAAAGAGATAAATAAAGAACCTAAATTTTGATAGATATAATTTATTAGTGAAAATAAATAAATAAAAATAGGAGTTTATTTTTAAGAATAATAATTTAAAATTAAATTAAATTAAATTATAAAAGAGAAATAAAAATAAAAAATGATTTATTAATTAAATTGTGTGAGAGAATGAAAAAAGAAAAATATTGTTGAAAAGTTCATACAAC
>JANZLH020000022.1:6481780-6496442 GCA_026770325.2 Erythroxylum fimbriatum | reverse complement strand
AGAACTCATGAGGGGCACTATGAATTCATGGTAATGCCCTTCGGACTCATGAATGCTCCTGCAACTTTTCAATCTCTTATGCATGAGTTATTTAAACCTCATCTTAGAAAATTAATCTTAGTTTTCTTTGATGATATACTGGTTTATAGTGGAAGTTTAGAAGATCATTTATATCACCTCCAAATAGTGCTCCAAATATTGCTTGATAATCAGTTAGTAGCCAACTTAAAGAAATGCAATTTTGGGCAGAACAGATTGGAGTATTTGGGACATTATATTTCAGCAGAAGGAGTATCGGTAGACCCTAGCAAACTTGCAGCTATTGTCAATTGGCCTGTTCCAAGGGATGTTAAAGCACTAAGGGGATTCCTAGGATTATCAGGCTACTACCGAAGGTTCGTCAAGGGATATGGGAGTATAGCAAAGCCACTTACAAATCTGCTTTGTAAAGACAAATTTCAGTGGGATGATTCAACACAGAAAGCATTTGAAGCACTCAAGCAATTGCTAACTACTACATCGGTGCTGTCTCTGCCAGATTTCTCCAAACCCTTTGTAGTGGAAACAAATGCATCGGGTGAAGGCATGGAGCAGTGCTGATGCAAGAGCGCATACCAGTGGCTTACTTAAGCCAAGGATTCTCAGCTAGAAATCAGCTGAAACCTGTCTATGAAAGGGAGTTGATGGCTATTGTGTGGGCAGTGCAGAAATGGAGGCACTACTTAATGGGAAGGCATTTCACCATACGAACAGATCAAAAGAGCTTGCACTTCTTGACTGATCAGAAGTTGTTAGGGGAGGAGCAGCAGAAATGGGTTACTAAGTTGTTAGGATTCAAGTTTGATATAATTTACAAACCTGGTGCTGAAAATCGAGTGGCAGATGCTTTGTCTAGAAAAGCTGAAGCTGAGTGCAAGGCCTTGAGCATGGGGTTTCATGAAGAGCTGAATCAGTTAGAAGACATGGTTCAACAGGATCCTAAGTTAAAAGGCATTATGCAGGATTTGTTGTTGCAACCGGATAGCCATCCTCCATTCAAGATGATAGGGTCAAGACTCTTCTACGAAAATAGATTGGTTTTGCCTGCAGAGGGACCTCATATACAGAAGTTGATCAGTGAATTCCATTCAACTCCAATAGGAGGGCATTCGGGGTATTTTAGAACTTATAAGAGGTTAGCCAGTGTTGTATATTGGAAGGGTATGAAATCTGATGTGAAGCAATTCATGCTGAGCTGTGATGTGTGTCAGAAGAACAAATATTCAGCCTTAAAACCTGCTGATCTCCTTCAGCCCTTACCAATTCCTACTTAGATATGGGAAGAAATCTCTATGGATTTTATGAGTGGATTGCCGAAAGCATTGGGAGTAGACACTATATTTGTCATTGTGGATAGGTTGACAAAATTTAGCCACTTCCTAGCCCTCAAACATCTCTACACTGCTAAACAGGTGGCTGCCATCTTTATTAAAGAAGTAGTGAGACTCCATGGATTTCCTAGGGTAATTGTGTCAGATAGGGACAGGCTTTTCATGAGCACCTTTTGGCAGGAAATGTTCAAGCAATCGGGTACCACTTTACACATGAGTTCTGCTTATCATCCACAGACGGATGGTCAAACGGAGGTAATAAACAGCTGTTTGGAGACTTATTTAAGATGTTTTGTCAGTGATCATCCTAAGGAGTGGCCTAAGTGGTTGAGTTGGGCAGAATATTGGTTTAATACTACCTACAGTAGTGCAATTGGAATGACTCCATTCAAGGCACTCTATGGCAGAGAACCACCAACTCTCTTCAAGTATACTGATGAGGGATCCTTAGTGGAAGATATCAACCAACAGTTAGTGGACAGAAATCAAATTCTGGAGAAGCTGAAGTCTAATTTGTTGAAAGCACAGCAGCAGATGAAGAAGTATGCAGACTCCAAAAGAAGGCCGATGACTTTTGAGGTAGGTGATTTGGTTTATTTAAAGTTGCAGCCCTACAGGTTTAAATTTTTAGTTGTCTAGAGCAATGAGAAGCTTAGCCCAAGTTACTATGGGCCTTACCCGATCACTGCCAAGATTGGGGAAGCAGCCTATCAAGTGTAACTTCCAACTACTGCCAAGATTCATGACATTTTTCATGTATCCCAACTTAAGAGTGCCATTGTTCCTATTGTACAATCTCAGCCCTTGCCTTCTTTTCTGTATGAAGATATGCAACTGAAGGTGGAACCAGCAGCATTAGTGGGAGTTCGCAGAAGAATTAATGGAGAATTGGAAGTCCTAATTCGGTGGAAAGACCTACCAGACTTTGAGACCACATGGGAAAAGTTTGATTTCATCAATAATCAATTTCCTTCCTTCCACCTTGAGGACAAGGTGGGTTCTTTTGGGGTGGGTATTGTTGAGAATAGGTTCCAGCAGAAATATAGTAAGAAGAGAGGGGATATGAAATGTGGCAATGCAGGCAATTTGTGAGGGGTTGTGAGGGTAAAGTGGGGAGTGAGAAGGAGAGATGAGTCGTGAGACTTAGTTAGCAGGAGGGAATATAAGGTGGTTAGGGGGAGAATGATGGGCATTCGGTTATGATATTGTGATTGGCATTTGTATGGAGGTTTGGCTAGCCCTCTAAGCCTAGCTAGGGAATAATAATTTTCCAGCATCCCATTTATCACTATTTCTTCCTTGTTCCTGTTTTATTGCTGCTGTGTATCTGTTCTATTGCTGTTGCGTGTTGGTTTGTAGTGCAGGACGTTGTTGTTTGAGTTGAATTACTGTTAGAGCAGGTGGTCTCTAACAATCTCCCTTTTTGAATAATAATCCTTTCCCAAGAGTACCCTTTAAATACCTTAAGATCTTATAAACTGCCTCAAAATGCTTATACTGTTTGGTGCATGCATGTAGCGACTTAGAACACTCACGGAAAAAGCAATATTTGGTCTAGTATGAGACAAATAAATTAGTCTTCCAACTAGTGTCTAGTATTCTTCACGGTTAACCAGTTTATTATCATCAGCTTCAAACTTTGTACTTTCAATAGGGGTGGTGCTTGGCTAACATCCTAACATTCCTGTCTCCTTCAAGAGATCAAGAATGTATTTCCTTTGTGATATGTAAATCCCTTTCTTTGATCTAGCTGCTTCCATGCCTAGGAAATACTTCATTTCTCCTAGTCTTTAACTTCAAATTCTTTCCTCAAAGCTGACTTAAGTCTTGTAATGTCCACTACATCATCACCAATTATGACAATATTATCTACATACACAATCAAAATTGTCTTCTTACCTTCTCTAATTAAGAAGAACATTGTATGATCCGACTTAGCTTGTGTGTATCCTTCTGTTTTTAGGACTTTGGCAAATCTTTCAAACCAAGCTCGTGGTGATTGTTTTAGCCCATATAGGGATTTTCTTAGTCTGAATACTCTATTTCCTCCTATCAAACCCTAGAGGAAGTTTCATATACACTTCTTCCTTCCATTCAAGAAGGCATTTTTAATGTTAAGTTGTTGAAGGCGCCAGTCGAAGTTAGCAACTACAAATAGCAATAGTCTGATAGTGTTTAGTTCGGCCACAGGTGCAAATGTCTCCTTGTAGTCCATCCCATAGGTCTGAGTATAGCTCTTTGCTACCAATCTCGCTTTATACTTCTCTATGGAACCATCAACCCTATATTTGACTGTGAATATCCACCTACACCCCACGGGTTTCTTCCCCTTTGGCAGATCATCATCTTCCCACGTTTCATTCTTTTCAAGTGCTCTTATTTCTTCAAAAACTGCTTCTCTCCATTTTGGAACTTTAAGAACTTGGATATTATCGGGGATGTCAATTATGTCCAGATTAGCAATAAATGCTTTATATTGAGAAGATAGAGCATCATAAGAGACAAACTTCTCAATCGGGTGCATAGTACATGATCTAGATTTCTTCCGTAAAGTAATTGGCAGCTCTAGATTTGTATTGTCTTCTTGTTCCTTACTACTCTGAGCTTCTTCAGCAAGAACCTGCATTGGTTCAAAGATTGGTATAGCTTCAGGAACAGGGAGTGTAGTACTTGTTTTCTTCTTCCAAGAGTACACTTTGAGTGTATGATACAACACCTCCACCTATCCATCTTAAGACTTATTTTAGGAGGAAATTCAGAAAGGCACATAAGGATCTAGTAGTTTAATTCCAACGCACATCCAGTAGTAGAGTCCCATCACGCAACGCACATTCAGTAGTTAGAGTCCCATTACGCATAGTAGTTAGAGTCCTATTGCGTTTAGTATTATCTGGCATTATAAATATCTGATAGTTAGAGCAAGTCAGTAGCGGGAAATTATTATTATTGGAGTTTAGTCCCTTCTACACGGACTACCTTGAGAGTTTAATATCCTTGCTCTCAGCTTTTACCAATAAAAATTCATACTATTCAGTATAGTCCAAAGTCTGGTTTTTCTATAAAGCATTCATTTCCTCCGTAACCGCTTCTTTCCATCCAGATTGTTCTAGAGCATCTTGAATATTCTAGGAATCTATATTTCACTCAGACAAGTAGTAAATGCCATGTAGTTAGGAGACAAGTTGACATAGGACACAAAATTTTCAATCAAAAATAAAGCGCATGCTGGTTTTTCTTTCCTTGGAGCAATAGGGAGGTCCAAATCATTCAAATCATTTGCACAATCTAATGTAATAGAATCATTACCTATTTGGTGTTGTGGGCTTAGGATGGCTTCTTGACATGACAATGTTGTGGATGAGTGTAATGCTTAGTCTCCTTTTGATCTTTCTATCTTCTGGAATAGACAATTAGCTCTTTCTCTTTTATATTCTTTTGGACATCAAGAATAGAAGGATTAGGGCTAGGTATACTAGGCACTGGAATTAAACTTGGAGCAAGACCGAACTAGGAATACTAGGATCCATAGACCAAATCTGATATTCCTCTGTAGAAATCTCCCCTTGAATATTGGATTTGGAGTAGAATGGTTGCTTGTCAAAGAATTTAACACCTTTTTGTGACTAGAGATGACATTTATACCCACTTCGATTTGAGGAATATCCTAGAAAGATACCCTTAATGCATCTAGGATCAAGATTGCTATGATTTTGGTGATGAATATGGACAAAGGATGTACAATAAAAAAATTTTAGAGGTAAATTGGTCATGAACTGAATATAGGGTTAGGTGGTGATGAGAGAATGATATGGAGTTTGAAAGTTTGGGATATGAGATGCCATTTGAGTAATGAAATATGTATCAATCATAACTGCTTCCCAAGTTTTTGGAACACATGTTGTCAACATTAGTAAGTGTTTATTTTTCCTTTCTACTACACCATTTTGTTGCAGTGTATCAACACAAGAACTAAGATGAATAATACTATCTTCACTAAAATATTTCTCAATCAGTTTTGCAAACTTGGACTTTGATTTGAAACTAATTTTCAATCATCTTGTAAAAAATCTAAATTATTTGCCCCACCTCCAACTTCTCCTTCATTAAGAAGAGTTAATTGATTCAAGTATGATCATCAATGAATATAGCAAACCACCTATGCCTTGAATTGTTTTTTACCTTGGATGGTCCCCGAATATCACTATGGGTCATATAAAAAGGATGGGATATTTTGTATGACTGAATAGGAAAGGAACTTCTCTGATGCTTAGATAATTGACAGACTTCACATTGAAGTCAGATATGGAAAGAGCTTTTTCAAATACATAAAGCTTGGGTGGCCTAACCTATAATGTCATAGCATGGCACTTTCTTTATCCTGAGTTGAGATAGCACACAAGGATTTTGGTGAAACACATATAAAAGCTCCAGTTGTCAAAAGAAAGAGACTTGCACTCATTTCAGCATTGTCAATCGTCCTCCCCGAGCTCAAAGCCTAAAATTCACCCAAAGTAGAATAGAACTTAGTGACACAATTAAGATCCTTTGTGAGTTTACCAATAGATTGCAAATTGTAGTTCAAGTTAGTCATAAATAGAACTGATTTTAGTTTGATTTCTTCTAATATGGTGACCGAACCTATGTCAGTTACTTTTGAATAGATACCATCAACAATGCTAACATTGGTCCCCTTTGTGGTTGGTTTAAGTTCACTAAAGGTTATAATTTCTCCCATCATGGGTCAAATGCTCCTGAATCAACAATCCATTGTGTAGAATTTTTCCTCACACTTAGAGCAATGTAGGAGTTACCTCTTTTTGCCATAGTTGTTATACTACTTCCATTAAAATTGTGTGCATTTTGGATTGAGCTTCGTATCATTTTCTGCAATGCTTCTATTTGTTCTTGGTTGAAAGAACTGGTTTCCTCAAATTTTCGATTTTTTGTTGCTGCAATGCTCCCATGGTTTGTTTGAAATGATTGCGAGGAAGGTTGCAAATTCGCTAGCTTTCTATGTATTTTCCCACACTTTTTCTTCGTATGCCCTAGCTTTTTGCAATGATCACACCAAGGATGATTGTTTAGCCTTTGGAAATTATTGTTGCCTAACTTATTTGGCTGTTTCCCTGAATGATTAGGCTATCATCCACGAGAAGAGTTCAAGACTTGCTGCTTTAATGCAAGGACAAATCCTTCTAGGTTAGGTTGTCAACACTCTTCTCTACGCCTCCTCCATTCGTACTTTTGCAAAAGCCTCACAAACATTGAGCAAAGGCTTGGTGCTAAGAATCCGTACACGAACCTCATCAAGTTCCTATTTTAGTCCCAATAAAAACTTGTGAACTCCCTCCTTCTCTTAGATCTTTCTATATTGTTTCCCATCCTCCGCACATCCCCACAAGACATCCTCCAACATATCAAGTTGTTGCCAGTACCAAATTAATTGAATGAAATATACTGTGACTGATGACTTACCTTGTTGCAAAAGTAAAAATATTGTCTTTAATTGAATGTGTCATGGGCTATTTCTCAAATTTCTTTCATTGTCTTGTAATACATAAAGTTTTCACCTGTCTCATTGGTCGTGGAATTTAGTATTTAGGACATCGCTAGATTATTTTCCAACTTTCCCAATTCCATAGTCAGGGTTGTTTTCCTCCAACTGGACAGCAGCATCGATAAGATAGTTTTCTATTCCTTTTCCACACATGAAAATCATTACTAATTGAGACCACAAGCTAAAATTTTGGCGATTAAGTTTATGCATACTAATTGGCATCAAACTATTTTTAGAAACATTGGCATAACAGGTAGGTATGGTTATTTGGATGAAATTTGTGTTGAATGTGCCTACGGATTACATACGACCCATGTTTACTCTTGGATTCAAAGCTATCGTGTATCATCTCTGGAAACCAATGGAAGTGGCATGCAAACTCCCGTGGAAGACATGGAAGATCCTCTGAGGTACTTGACATAAAAAGAGATACCTAACTATACTCTAATGGAAGACATGGAAGATAAAGTTATCTAGCCTGGCCACTACTCAGGTAAATTCCACCTTGCTTCTGCTTGGAAAATTTTGATCCCTCCAAAACCAAAAATTCAATTGTGCACACTGGTATGGTTTAGTAAATCTATCTTTAAATAGTCTTTCATCTTATTGTTAGCTATAAACCAAAAGCGGAATGCAATAGATAGGCTTAGCTTCTTAACTGCCCCCAAAACATGTGTATTATGTAACCAAGAGGATGAGACACATGACCATTTATTTTTTAGCTGCCAACCTAGTCCTATTTCTTACAACAAAGCTCTCTAATAGCTTATAATGAAGGAGTGGAAAGTATCAAATGGATGGGGAAAATGACTCCTAACAAAAGTAATGACTCTTCCATTATAAAGATTGATTTTGCCTGCCTTATTACCTTATTTGGCAAGAAAGGAATAATAGAGTCCACAAGCAACAAGCTTTAACTCCACTAGACTATAAAACACATGATCAGAAGTCAAGATAAGTCGTTGCTACTACAAAGATTATCTATGAATATGAAGTGTAAGAATGACACCTTAGTTAGCAACTGGGGATTTACTTAAAGAGTCATGTTTATTTTCACTTAGTAGTTTGCAGGTTTGTAGACCTTACGGCCTCCTCCTGTAATATTTAGCTTCCCTACCCAATATGTCTACTCATGTGGAGCAATCCAATCTGTTTCATCCTTTACAATTTTCTTCATTACTATTAATTAATTGCTTTTTACCAAAAAAGCATATAAAATTGATAATCCTAGGCCAAATATCATAATTTATTTAGACATAAAGTGGAGAACCACACCAACCACAACAATATGGAGAAAGCAAAGGAACATGTTGTGAAGAAGATTCACCAAGAGTAGTCACTTGTAACTGCATGTATCCTAGTAAAACTACAAGTAACCTAACAAAACAAGGTCATCTTGCTAAAAGACAATAGGGAAACAGCCAAATTCATATGTAAAATCGAATAACTAGATAAAATGATCAAAATGAACTTTGCATGACCATAAATAATCAAGATAGACAGAAGCTAAGATAACTTAAGGCAATAATACAGTAATTAAGTACATAGAATTACTCCATAGTATAAAGAACTAACACA
This sequence comes from Erythroxylum fimbriatum, assembly GCA_026770325.2. Lineage (NCBI taxonomy): Eukaryota > Viridiplantae > Streptophyta > Magnoliopsida > Malpighiales > Erythroxylaceae > Erythroxylum > Erythroxylum fimbriatum. Next base: position 6,487,937 of record JANZLH020000022.1, on the reverse strand, counting down.
AGAAGACTAATTAAAAAAAAACTCACATTCTCCTTGAGGTAATCATTGAAAGAGCTTAACTCGTTGAGCAATGCTTGCTCTGTTCCATCACCAGGATCTTTGCTCTTGAGAAAACCAATGAATGAGGAGAAGATTTTTGAGCCGCTGCATTAATAAATCTTGACAATAAGCATGAAAATTTGATTTCTTTATCAAGAAACTTACAGGTGCGTATTAATTGCCAAAAATTACTACTACAAAAGTCTTAACAACTAAAAGCTCATAAGCCTTCTTCCATAAAATTGAGAGCTATGATCAAGAGTACTTGGTGAACAACAAAGCTAATGTCAGGCAATTATGATCATTCCCTAAGAAACCTAAGAATAGTGTAAAGAACACTTGCAAACAAACATTGAACGTTAATTCTTAACAAATATAACTTACAACCATGCCCAAACACCTTTAACAAATTTCGAACATGATAAAGATCCTAGATTAACATGATTTTGGCATGACAAACATAACTGCTTATGTTCAAGGTTTAAGTGTGTTTGGCATTAAACAATGAAAGGATTTATGTAGCACCAAAACATATATAAGACTATAAATATGAAAAAAAAATCATAAACGTCGATGTAACTAAATAAAGGCATACACCGAAGACTTCTCAGGGGGGGTTGCCAACGATGGATATGGGAATTTTTCTTCTATTAACAATGTTATAACATCTGAATCTGGCACCCATTTCTCCTCAAATTTTGCCACTGGAACTTTACCTTCAGGGCTTATCTTCAAGAACCTATCGGCCACAAAACCCACCAAAGAGAATACTAATATTTAGCATGCTACAAACAAAAATCGATTATAGATATTATTATGTTATGATTTCAATACGGTTTTAGTACTTGTAACCGTTAGTAATCAAGTTGAGTAGCGACTTTGAGGCATTCATAAGGAATGGGAAACATTCCCCAAAAAACAAGGGAGAGAAGGCACAAGCAATCACCATTCTGGCTTATTAGACAAATCTACCAACTTCATGTCATATTGAAGATGCTTCTCCTCCAGAGTCAACAATACCCTTTGACAAAAGGGGCCTATCGTCAAAAATAAAGACTATTAATTCCACATGAACCAAGTTTCAACTTTAGATTACCACATCCAAAAGTGCAAAAATCACACAAGTCGTCACATTCAAAAGTTTTGTATATTTTTGAACTTTTGCTTCTCGAAGCATTGCATTCATTTTCCTTGTAAAAGGTATGCTCAAAGAATCATAAACATTAAAAAGTTAGAAAGGTCGAATAATTCATATGTGACGCTAGCAACCATTTCCTTACACATGATTGCATATTATCTCTTTCACACAATCGTTCAGGCAAACAGGCTCAAGTTTTACCCATTTCTGTGATCATTGACAGTGTACAATGTTTCAGTGATTACTGAGAAATTATTTATGCATATAAATTGCAATGTTTTAAAACCAAATCGAAAGTTAAAGTGGTAAGACAAAAGGTTTAAGATTTAAAGAGTTCAACCGGTATTAGACCGCCATGAAACCGATTAAAGATTAAATAAAATTAAATAATTTGAAATATGATTGAAAGAGATTATCCTTAACTTTCGAAAACTTTGAAGTTTAATTAAAAAGAGATTATTACAAGAAAATTAATTGATTTATTTTAATTTATTAGAACTTGTTAATTTATAAAAATTGACCGACTAATTAATAAATTAATTGATCTTTATCAACAAGAGTTATTAAAACAAATCAAACCAAAAAGTTAAAAACTGAACTAAAAAGTTGGATAGTTTAAAGTATTTACTGTTAAACTGTCTGAATTCGTTGAATTTTTAATCATTAATAAATTGCATTGCGGTAATGGCCATACCAAAGAAATAAGTTACCATAATGAGCTAGCAATGAGCAGGAATAGCATATCAAGAAGCCATAACTACAGCTAATCACCCCAAATAGGAAATGCTATTTCCCGCACACAATTCTTCAAATAAAGAAAGAAAAAGTAAAACACTCGAATAATTCATGTGCCAGTGACGCAGATGATTAAATTCGTAACAAGAGACAAAAAGGGAAAGTGCAATGCAAAGTAGATACTATGGTAGCATTTTTGTTGGGCAAGAAAAATACTGAGTAGAAAGAAAAAGGGAAACTTCCTTACAGTCACCGAGTTTATTGGGAACGGTGGTAGAGGCTTTGACGCAGACTTCAATAGGGTCGGAGACAGAAGCGACAAGTGAGAGAATGATGTTTCGGTTAAAGCCACGGCGTGTTGATAAAACAGAGTAGCTACGACGAAAGGATACGCGATGCTTGATGTTTGACGACAGTGCAGACACCACCGTCGCAGTTTGGACTCTCGCCGTCGACATTTATGGTCTTTCTGTTTTAGCTCGGTTTCTGTCTCTCAGAAACAAAAGGTTACACTCTCAGTCTCGGCCTCCAGCTGAGAATAAGCTAGATTTGGTCCGCAGTTAAGATTATGTCCTCACACGTGGCTCGATAGCTTCTTTCTTTAGGAGATTCTAGACAATAACGAGGTTTCTAGAGACTTTCTTGTATACATACTGACAAATTTCGAAAATAAAAATAATCCTTTAAAATTTTTAAAAATTAATATTTAGGATTTTAAAATTTTTAATTAAGGGACTAATTTTATATAATCTTAATAGTTTAAAATATTAGTTTTGTTAGTAGTTTTTATTTAGCTAACAAAAACTTTTTTTACATCACAGAAAAGCATTTACAAAAATATAATTATTAACTAATCTTTTAAGTGGATCAAAACACCCATCTTATAACTTTTCACAAATTAAGTGGGATATTTTAATAAGTTGGATACTTTAATCCACATAAATGATTAGTTGGTAATGAATTTCTTACATAAACGCTTACATGTTATAGAAAAAATTCTAGTAGTCAAATCATAATATTTATTTGGTAATTAATTTTTACATGAATGCCTAAATGTAAAAAAAAATTCTATTTGCCAAATCAGAAAATACTAAATATAACTAACATTTTGAATTTGAGTTGCTAAGGTTATAAAAAGTTGGTCAATTAATAATTAATATATATATACACACACGTACATCATTTTAATAGCCTAAAGGTAAATCTAGCTCCTAAGTAAAAGGAGCCAAAAAATAAAGAATTAAGTAATATTTAGCTAGAGAATTCATGAATGGTGAAAGACTAGAACATGGAAGGAATGTGTTGAATTCGAAAAAGTCTAGGACATGGACAATGAACATATTGGGAGTAGGTAAAAGACAAGATGAAGAACTTAAAAGTGAACTAAAGGTTAGGAAGTTACAAAAGATACTTGAGGCAGAAATTTAAAATGTAAGCTAGAATTAGAGAAATAGGTAGTTTGTAACACCCCACTCTCACAAGGTATATACCTGACATCCTAAATGATATTTTTAATCAATTTAAACTAACATGCAACCCTTGCAGGATACGTATTCAGATATTCCTCAGGATGTCGGATACGTGTCTCACGAGAACGGAGAGTTACATAGTTGTAGCAAAAAGATGCTCGAGGCAATTGAAATTAAGAGGACTATAAATCATTAGCACCTAGACAATGAAAAAGATAATCCCTGTAACGCATAACTTTTAGAAAATCTCCAAAGAGATAAACAACTCTAGAAAACACTTTGTTATTATTTTTCTAGCTTTCTTTCCAATGTGCATTCATTTCTATTACCTCAAATTTTCTTCATAGCTTGTACTTTCCCTTTTATTTAAATTAAGTTGTTTCTTTAGTCCAATCCTTATTTCAATATATCTTAGCATTTTGGTAACTTTAAATTTTGTGTTCTAAGTTTTCTAAAACTCATTTATATCGTCGATAAAAAGTTAGGTACAAATTTAAGTTACATGCACTCAATTTCGTGTTGATCGAAGGAGTTTTGTTTTGACAATGTAATGATATACATCTTTTGAGTTGCCTTGTGATGCTTAAGGCATTAATAATAATAAGACAAATTGATGAGGAAATATATGGAGAACATTAATCTAGAATAAAGATGAGATGCTTTATACAATAATATATTGACCATTAATCTTGAAAGATTGTATATCTTATGCCAAAAGAAGTTAGCAGTGCCAAAAATATGGAAGAATTTAGCAAATTTATGCTTCTGAGTTACATTATATAATTAAATCGTAGCCATTTAGAAGTTGGTCATTAATTTTGTTGGGAGGATATATCTAACCTCTTAAAAGTCTATCATTTTATTTTATTAGTCATAAATTATTTTACTAAATGAAAGGTAGCTCAACTTTTGAAGACGGTTGATCAAATAGAAGTAGTAAAATTCAAGGATCAGATCCTCTGTTCTAGTTGACCAGTTCCTACCTTGTTCTATTAAATCTCATCCACATATTTATATGAGGTCCACACAAATGTGCAGACTAGATTAAGTGGCACAGGGTTGGAACAACCTAATGGGAACATGGTGCTCCAATCCTAAAATTCATTAACCGAAAAACTAAGGGCAATATTAGGAGTCGAGATCTTCTATCTAACGTTACTTTATCTAACTTTGTCCAATCGAGATATGTTGTTGCTTCTTCTTAAATTTTACAAACTCTTTTACTCTTCCAAATTTCGTGGCTTATCAGCCAAGCCGACACTAGCCGACGTTGTCCTCCTCTTCATCTTCGTTCTCACAAAACTAAAAATTTTCGCACATTCTCCTTCTTTTTAACACTAAAGAAGGAGCCCTCTCACTGTCCTCCTCCTCCTCCTCTTCATCTTCGTTCTCACAACCAAAAATTTTCGCACGTTCTCCTTCTTTTCAACACTAAAGAAGGAACCTCTCTTATCGTCTCGTCTCTCATTACCACCTTCCTACACCTTGTAATACCCAGATTCTCGAATCTCAACCACATCAAATTGTGCGACTTTTACGGATGATTACATTATTAAGCTAAATAAATTGAGTGATGAATACATTATGTGATATTGCCTCCTATCATTCTATCACATAATTAGGGATTATAGAATGACAAAGAAAATGCAGGGATGGCTAGGATAAAGAATATTAATTTAAAATAAAATTTGAAATTCTTAAATTGGAGATATTAAAAGAAAGAAGACAAGGAATGACAATGAAGCATTGGCAGTGATTTTAAAAAATGCCCAATGCCCTATTATCTCAAAGTCGTCACAGAAAAATAGTCCCTGGATTTTCTCCGTATAATAACCTAAATTCTTCTAGTGACATGGATGCTTACTTTACTAATCTCTTGATTTCATAATATAGAGTAGCTTTTTTCTTTTGCTTTTCAATATCATTTATTGTATCCACAAACTTGCTTTTTATATATAAATGTGTATCAAATTTCATCAAAAGTTATAATTCTTCTTCCGTTTTTGATTTTGAGAGCTTACATGGCCGTGCAAGTAAAGTCATGGCCGTGACTGTTTTTTATTTCTACATAACAAATCCAATTAGTATATAGTATTCCATTCATAAGCCTTTTGCCCCTTTGGCCGTGACTTAACTCAAGCAAGTCACGACCGTGACTAGATTGCACGAGTCAATACCTACCCTCATTCAAATTCAACCTCTTATCAGTAAATAAACTTGACACAAATGATGATACTTACCTTAATTTCTTTCTTTCACACTGTCCTTAATTTCTTTCCTTCACATTGTATAATACAGGATTTGAGGAGTAGCAGCATCACTGCTATGGGAGAAGTGGTAGGGACCCTATATATATGGTATTCTGCGAGATGAAAAGTCAAAACCATATCCAATGCAGATGTCCAAGGATTGATATATTATTTACCCAATCACAAACAGAACATTGATCAAGATTGTACCAAATATACAACCAAGACCTTCAAACATTGTACGCAATGAAGACAAAGGGAAAAAGAGGATGTATCCGGAAGGAAATACAGATGATCTTACAGACGATCATATACAAGCAGTTGTGAGGAACATAGATGAGGCAAGCAATGCAGCTCAACCTAGAGGAATCTATGTTTCATATCATATTTCAAAACCATCAGAAAGTCAGTGTGGACACTTCACCACAGATGTAACTTTCCAGGTAGTTGGAAGAGTGACAAAAGGACAGTACAGAACTATCAGGGTTGAAGGTATTAGTTTCAACTTAGAGACTTTTGTGCATCTA
>JANZLH020000022.1:6464795-6476276 GCA_026770325.2 Erythroxylum fimbriatum | reverse complement strand
CACGAATTAAGAGTCAAAAAGTACATTAACAGCCATGAAAGTGTAGCCAATTTATATGATAAACTTGGGTTCAATCAACTAGCTTATTTTTTTAATACATCAATATAATGCTATGGTTGGAGCTAATTGTGTGGGCTTATATATTATCTAATTAGTTAGAAGTATGGGGTTATTGGAGAGATTGCCCGAGATTTGGATTATATGATAGATGGTACACATCAATAATGATACTTTGAGAGCTATGAGTATAATATAGAGGAGATAGGGCCAAACCTAATTATGTTTTAATTGGAGCCCATAAGCCTAAGGCTACTAATAGAGTGAATGGGATCGCTTTGATGTATCACAATAGTGGCCTAACCTCTACAACCACCTTTAGTTAAACCCAAGCATCATGAACACTCTTCTATTAGTGCCAACACATTTGTGCAATCATCCACCTCTTAACAACTTGATTAAGTCCAAATCATTCGATTGAAAAATATGTGGGTAAGATGATAGGGGTCTAGAGGATTATTAGAGATGGAAAATAGGATCTTTTAGAGCAAGTATCGATATTGAATGCATATGATAGATGGGTAGAGGATGTTCATCCATATTGTTGATTATTTAGGAGTTTCAATTCTACCTCCACCTATGAGAGCTAGTACACCTCCTCCATTATCTCAACAATCAAATGATCCTATGATAGAGGCACCAATTCTAGATGATAAAGTTGTCACAACTACTTGAGAACCCGATATTACTTTAACACGGTAGATTGATCCACCTTTTAAGACTGAGCATAAGGTGATTGGTGATTAGATTCTAGATTACTTAGCTACCATATTGACTCAGACTTTTTAGAATCTAAAAGATGAGTGACAAGAGATTTTATCTTTTCTTTAATCTTTATGTTTCTTTGTTTTCATTTTTTATTTTGATAGTTAGTAAAAGACTATCCCTGCTAAATTGTTGATATTTTACCTTTTCATTTTCTTGTCTATTGTTGATATATTAAACTATAGTTATTCATATGTATGATCAATTTATGTTTTTGGTTTCTATTTCACTTTTTATGTTTTATCCCCTTTTATTTTCTTTAAGGATTACTTCACCTAGTTTGGATTGAATTCATGCCAAGAATTTGAATATTTTGTATACAAATTGAGAAAGTACCAATTCACATTACGTTTCCTCATATTAATTATTTTTCATTATTTTCTATGCTTTATTATGTCTATTGGGGATAATGTATCTTTTAAGTGTGGGGAAGGATTATTATGATTTTATTATGAATTCGATTGTATATCAAGCATAATTTAGTTCTTATTTATTGATTATTTTAATAAAAAATTTGAATATATCAATTCTTGTCTTAAAATATCTTGAGTTATTGTGAATCATTAACTTATGCTAGAATACGGAAGGAAGAAGGAATGATTAGATGGATTCTTATTTGCTACATTATAAATGGTTATTTTGATAATTAATTTAGATGAAAGTGCTTAGGATTTATTCACATATAAGTATAAATTGTGAGCTTTTGAGTTTATAAATAATGATCAATATTATGTTATGCTTTATTTTTCTTTGTTGTATATTTATCATGTATAGTTAAATGATTCTAGAGCTTGTTTTTATTATGCACATTGAGACCATATCGTTAGACTAGAGGCATTAAGATGAAAAGGTACTTAGATTAAACCCTTATTTAAACATTTTCTTTGATTTTACCTTACCCTGTTTTTCTCCTTTAAGCATAACCAAATTTAAGGCTTAGCCACCTTTTTTTTTAAATTATTTTAACCAAATTATAAGTTGATAAATCATTTTTGTTTTTGCTTGACCTTTACTTTTGCACCCTAAAATATTATATTTACTTGATTGCTGATTAGATGAAGACATATCAAAAATGGGGGTCCTAAAGGTGAAAGCTTTTATATTTGAAACTATATCTTCTTATATGTTAATTATCAATTTTTCATATGTTCTCCTTGTAAGCTTGAAAGTAATCAACTTAGAAGTATCCTGAAATAAGCAAGTTTTAGAGAAAAAAAGAGAGAGAGAGAAAAGAAGAACAATATATACGTATTTAATTTGTTATAATTATGAAAAGAAGAAATAAAAGATACTTATATTATTCAAGACTTATTTTCCACCTTATTTGCATTTTATTGGGAGGATTTATGTTAGATTGAATTAAATTTTTTGTAATCTTGTTTATGCAAATTATTTCAATTATATCAACCCAAAATTACCCTTGCTATACCTTTACCTAAGCCCAATTACACCGTAATTTAAAGACCTTTTGATTTTTACTTTTATTTTGTTTTATAGTGGTGGAGATGTGATTTATTAGCAATCATATGGTTAAGATTCCTTCTATATATTGATTTGAGGGTTCTGTTAAGTTTCACCCTAAACACTTTGAGTGAATTAAGTGAATCTTTTGTGTGAGGATGTTGAATCCTACTGTACTTGATTTTAGAAAGACTATCAAGATATCATTTACGGTGTTTGCTAATAGGAGTTTATTCTAAGATTGTTTGATTCTAATTGTACTCTAATTTGATTATGGAGATATGGAAATTAGAAGTAGGAAAAATAGGTTGAGATAGAGGATAGGTGGAGATTAAAAGGGTTGATGAATTTAAATTATTATTCACTTGACGACAAGTAAATGCTTAAGTGTGGAAAAGTTTGATAAATGCTTAATCATTCACATTTATAGGTTTATATTTAATGTATTTCACTTTTTTACTTGATCCTTTTTATTGTTTATGGTATTTAATTCATACATATTTCATTTTTAAGTCATAATTCACTTATTTAGAGCAAAACAAACAAATTATAATAACTTTGGAATGATTTGGATTTGTTTAATCCAGTTATGAAGTTGTAGGATTGAACACAGTTTGATATATGGCCGTATTGGTGGTTGTGTTATCTATTGCTTTAAAATTTAAAGCTTACATGATCGTGTTTGAAGAGTTTGAGATGTATTGATTGATTTTTTCACTCCTATTTTTAAAAGTTACACAGCCATTTTGAATGCCAATGAGTCCGTCTTCGTATTTTAAGCCCATGTTTACAAATTTGTTTACTCTGGATTCGAGGATCACGTGATTGTTAAGTACGTGACATGGTACACGACTTTGTACTTGCCCATGTTCAACCTAGAACTATGAATTTTAAACTATAAAATGTAAAAGTGAACGGATAATTGAAAATTATTTTTTAGAGGTGCAGTTAAATGACTTAAAAAGTGGCAGAGAAAATTAAGAACAAGTAAAAAGAGATATTTGGAACAATTTTCCATCGATCTAAAGTGGATTTCAAGAAGATGAAAAGGGGTTCCATAATTTTCTTTTATTTTCTTTTTTATTTAAATTTGGATATAGTCTTCCATGATTAGGAACTAAAATTTTATCATACCTAGGTGTGATCAACTTTAGGATGGATATTGCAGTTTGATTTCATTTAATTCAACTTATTCTTCGATTTCATTGAGAATTAATTATATTTTCTTTAATATTATTAAATTAATATATGTTGGTACATTAATTCACGTTTGATTTCATACATTTGAAATTGAGAAATCCTTTGTATGAATTGATCTAACATAGTTGAAAGAGTTACATGCAATCCTAGAGATTGGATGGCATACATCTTTCATATTAGAGTCAAATCTAATAGAAGAATTCATAAATTGGTTAATGCAATTCTAGGGGTTTCAATTAGAAAGATATTTTGATTAATCAACCTAAGATTAGTTGTTAACAATCTTAAGAAAAATATTAACGTAATTGAAAAATTTCTAGAGTCTAATGAACTTTAAGTTAAATTGATGTGTGAAGTCTTATTTAAATGAAAATTCTAGGGGTTTCACTATTCAGTTATTGTTGTTATTATTGGTTGTTTCTTGGTTTAATCTTTGTTGTAGTTAGTTAATTGTGTTGATTTGTTTATTTCATTACTTTAAATTTAAATTTGATCAGTCACTATCACCATAATTTTTCAATCAGATAATAGGAAAATGATTAATGTTAGTAGTCATAGTCTCTGGCATCGAAACTTGGTACTCCATAACCTATACTATAGAAGCAATATATATATTTGTCTATAAAGATCTATAGGGTAAAAGATTGAACGGGCTAGAAACATAGACATATTCTTGAAACAATTAGGGCCTTACTTATTTCTCCCTCTTATCTTGAGTATTTTGAGGGAGAAGCAGCTCTAATTGCTATTTTTACTATTAATCATGCTCATTTTGCTATTGTAAGTAATCAATCTCCACATAAACGTCTTTTTAGTCTTCCTTCAAAAAAATTTTAAGAGTAATTCTTGTTTTAGGTTATCTAAAATTCTTATCAAATATGTTAATAATGATCAAACCCTATATTCTTATCACTCTTAATTCTTTCGTTTATGTGAGTGTGACGATTCATATTATTCTTTGTGTTTTATGTTTAATTTCTTATATCAAACTTGTCATGATAGAATGGTTCTTGGTCCTATTTAGATTGATACTGAGACTGTATAGTATTATTGGTGAAGGTAGTATCAAAATTTGGTATTAGATCCATCTTATATATTCAAGTTTGTTTTGATATTATTTACTTATGTTCTTTATAATTTTGTCTCTTTACCATACATTTAATTCTCTTTTGGTGTCCTTGTCATTTTTTAACACAACTTATTAAAACAAATTATCCTTATCATTTTTTTCATACCTAAGTTTACAAGTTAGTCATAAAAAAATGAAAAGAAAAAATTATGTTATCAGTTATCTTATTTTTCCTTACTATTTAATTCATTCTTATCGAGTTCTTAAACATGATCTAATTAGGTTTTATTAAGCTCAATTTTTGCTTTTGAGTTTTCTTATTTCCTTAGCCTTTAGTTATGTTTCATTGTATTATTATTTTTTGTCCAATTTGCATCTTTAGAAGTTACTTAACAAAGGATAAGATTAAAACAAGCCTTTTTGATAGTTAACGATTTTGTAAAGAACATTTTTTTCAAGATTTTAGGTTGTAAGTAAAGTAAATTTTGAGATAAACGCATGAGGGAGTGATTTTGCTACTAACATTTTCTTGTAAAGGAAGTAAGTAAGGAGGAAAGAGTAGGATAGACCAACAGTTCATTATAAATTCCATACAAGGCCAATATAAGAAATTTATTTAATAATTCAGTGAAGTTAAGGATAGATTGGAGAAACATGAGGCTATTATAGTTAGTTTTCAATATAACTCATTTATACCTGCTAAGATGGATAATTTAAGGTGTATGAATAGGTTGATACTGCTACTAACTACTTGGAAGAGTTAAACCTAAGGAATCATAGAGGAGAAAGAGGTGAAAGAGGAGATAAAATAGGAGATAATAAGGTGACATATTTGATTTAGGTTATGATAGAGAGTAGTAAGAAAGGGTGGACAATAATATGGGTAGTATCAAAATGACATTACCACCTTTTATAGGAAGAATAAATCCCGAGGCCTTTTAAAGTGGGGAAAACATAGAGAGTTAATGTTTGATTGTTACAAATTTTTAGAGGTGAAAAAGGCTAAACTGACAGTCGTAGAGTTTGGTGTTTATGTCTTAAATTTATGGGATCAACAAATTCTTATTAGGAGAAAAAATAGAGAGTTGCCTATTACGCAATAGGAGGAGATGAAATTGATGATGAGAAGACGATTTCTACTAAGTTCCTATCATGAGGATCTCTATCAAAGGCTACAAATATTAGCTCAATGTTTCAAGAGAGTGGAAAAGTATTATAAGGAGACAAAGATTGTTATGTTTAGGGAGAATATGGAGGAAGGCTGAGAGGTAAAAATGGCTCATTTTATTTATGGGATAAAACCAATCATTGCTAAGGTTATAAAGTTATACTATTACGTGGAGTTAGAGGATCTAGTTCACATAGTCATAAAGGTACAAAGATAACTAAAAAAAGGTCTTTTAATCATTTTAGTGTTTCTAGTGTAGGTTCTTTATTATAGAGCAAAATATAGAGTAAAAAGGATGAAAAGGCTTCAAAGCCTATGAAGCAACCTCACTTAAAGTGTAAGCACCAAATGGAGAGTAAGTTAAAACTGATTCCTCTTTAATATCTAAGAATCAAGATGTCAAGTGCTTCAAGTTCTTAAGGAGAAGGCATATATCTTTAAAATGTTTTAATAAGAGAGTGATGATTTTAAGAGAGAATGGAGAGTATGTGTCCAAAATTGAAAATGAGATAGATAGAGATATGTCTAGTTTAGAGGATGCTACTCATGATGAATGCATTGAGAGGCTCAAAGAGGATAAGGTGCTTGTCTCCAGGAGGATATTAAGTATATATATGAGAGAAGATGATGAGAATGAACAATAAGACAAACTCTTTCATACAAGATGTTATATCAATAATCGAGTTTATAGTATGATTATAGACGGATAGAGTTATGCTATTGTAGCCAATGTAAAGTTAATGGAGAAGTTAAGGCTATTAATTACAAAACACCCTAAACCATATAATCTACAATTGTTTAATGAAAGGAAAGGTTAAGGTAATAAAATAAGTGTTAGTTTCTTTATTAATTGAGAGGTATAAGGATGAGGTATAATATGAAGTGGTACCTATGTAAATTGGTCATGTTCTCTTATAATATCCTTTGTAATCCAATGGGAGAGAAATATATGATGGACATAAGAAACAATATTCCTTTACTATGAATGTAAAATTGATTATCCTTGCTTCATTATTACCATTGTAAGTATATGAAGACGTTGATATAAGGACAAATCCTTTTAAGTAGAAGGAAATGATGGGAATTAAGCATCTACTCAAGCTGCACAAACTTCTAAACCAGGGAGATAAGAATAGGAGTTTGTAAATATTGCAAATGGTTCAAGTTGAGAGCTAAAAGTAGGCTCAAAAGAAGCCTAAGCCCAGTTCAATTAGCTAGAAGTCAACTGTTTAGGCCAAGTTGATCGGGCTTCAGTCTAGGCTAGGTTGAGTTGATTAAGCTTTGGACCAAGCTTTGACTTTATTTCTTTTCTAAATTTTCGCCTTCAGTCAGGCTCAATCTCAGGCTTTAAGGCTTAGCCCAGCCTAAAAGTCCAATTATATATATTTAAAGAAAACCCTAGCCTACTTTTTTTCTTCCTTTTTGGATCTAGCGTCGCCACTGGTGACGCTTCATTGTGTTTTTGCTTCACTGTTTCTTGTCTCATATTTTCCAATTTTCTTTCTTTCACGTAGAGACGAAGAAGGATGATCAGACCAAGCAAATCTAGAGATGTTTTCTGATAGTATTGTTATTGTAAGAACAAGAAGTTAAAGAAAATGTAAGACTATCATTTAAATCATCATTATCATCTTGCTTTTCCTTTTTGTTGTTTTTGTATCTTCTCTACCTAAGTTGTAGTACTTTGGTACCTCTCTTCAGTAGGTAACTGATTTGTCTCATTGTTGTCTCTCATTGCTGATCCATCGATTGGTTGTAATCAGGTGACATAAACACCCTTTTGCCTCTCTCCTGAGGATTAAATAGTTTGCCTTGTGTCACCACACTAAACAACCAATTGCAATCCTCCATATGATGTTCATCAAGTAAGTGATGCATATGATGTTGAAATCTTGCTTCTCATTCAGTTATAGAGGAGAGTAGCTCAAGCATGCATTGGAGTCTATTGAAGGAATGGTTTTCGATGGGTGGGTGTGGCAAAGACGATTTTGGACAGGCTGTAGGCTACTTAATATCCTTTCAACCTCAGGTCAAGTAGCATGAGTCAATCCTGATTGGGCATTAGGTTGAGCTCGAGCCTTATCCTAACTAGTGATGGGCCTAGACCCATTGCCATTCCTAGTTAAAAGTTATTAGATATAGGAGAAATTATAGAACATTAAATAATATTGGAGAACTAGACAACATGATTCCTATACAGTACTATGTTAGACTTGTGTTCTAGAACACAAACTCATGTTAGTCCTTTATTGGTCATATTCGTATCTAAAAGAATTTCCAAAAGCAAATTGACATTGGAGTTGCACTTATAACTAACGATAGACTCACTGACATGCAGAGTTTTAGGACAAAATTGATGCCAAATTTGGAAGCTATATTGGCATCGAACTCGTGATTTTACTAGTTTTTAAATCTTAAACTTCTGTTTAGATAAAGATTGAATTATCTTTAAAAGTTAGGTATTTCCTATTTAGATTAAGTCCAAATTGTTACTTTCTTTTGGGACTTTAGTTCTTAAGGTTTTTATGTTCTGAATTATATGCCTATAAAAGGTTATCTTAGGGATGCAAAATGGGAGTTTACCATTGTTATTGATCAATCAAAAAATATAGAGATATCTTCTTTAATATTTTTATAGTAACTCTTGTGTTAAGTTCTCTTAAAGCTTATAATCTTATCTAGCTTGCAATGACAATCAAAACTTATGATATTATGACTCTCGATCCTTTTATTTGTAAGTGTGATGATTCATATCATTCGTTGTGATATTGTATTCGATTTTTAAATCAAACTTATCATGACAGAACAATCCTTATTCATATTCATATTAATATTAAATCTCATTAGTCATATTGGTGAGGCTCGTATCACTTATCTTGCTTCCAAGCGTCACCTTCCACTTCTTTCTTCATTGAGCCCTCTATTAACTTGTTTCCTAATTCTATTGACTGACCAATTTGGTTTAAGTCTCTCTCAATTAGAGGTCTTAAAGAATAAAGACTACTGTCCCATTTGAGGACCCAGCTCTATCAAAGAATTTAATTTCCCCTGAACTATCTCAGTCATCATGTTCTATTAGACCCTTTTAACTCACTTCTCATTTAAAACCTCATGTTATAAGTCTCCTTCATCTTAAACACAATTGTGTTAACTCAACCATCACTCATATTTATGAACCTAAGAGTTATAAAGAAGCTAATGCTAATCCTTTATGGTAAAATCTACGGAAGAAGAATTGTAGGCCTTATAGGAAAATCAAACTTAAGATCTAGTCTCACTATTCTTAAGCAAAAATTTAGTGGGTTGCAAATAGTGTCTATAAGATCAAGAAAATGGTAGATGATATTATAAAACTTTATGAAACTCAAATAATTGCCAAAGAATTTAATAAAAATTATAGTATTGACTATAAGGATACCTTTGTTCCTGTAACTCATTTCACTTCAGTTTGTAGCCTCATATTTATTATTAATATTAAGCAATAACAACTATTTCAAATCAATACAAAAAATGTTAATCTTTTATATCGCGCAAGAACCACTAACAATAAAATTACTTCCACCCTTATTGTGAGTGATGTTCGTCTCTCTCTCCTAACCACTCATTATATTATAGTGATTCATATTATATGTTATCTTAAAGATAATTTTTCATATTATCCAACTTTAATCATCCTCCTCTCTGGAGTTTCATGCATACTTTAATATTGATTAGGTTGGAGATCCTATTGATTGACACTTTAAGATTAAGTTTTAGCTCTTTCTGGTTGATTCTCTTCATGAGAGAAACAAACAGTTGTAACTCGTTCGAGTACTGAAGCTAAAAAATATTGAACCCTTACTAATATTATTTAAGAACTCATATAGTTACATTGGTTAGTACATAATACAGTAATTAAATTAGCACATAATACGGTAATTAAACATTCATCAACCACTTCTATTTAATTGTAGTGCCATTCAAATTACGCATATTAATGTATTTCATGAGAGAACAAAATATATTGAAAATGATTATTACTTTATTCATTACCATCTTCGGGAGGGAATCATCTCTTTTATTTTTATATCATACTAAGATCAAATAGCTAACATTTCTACCAAAGCTTAGTTTCCAACTCAATTCAATGAACTCGTTAACAAATTCAGGTTAGCTTTATTTTCACCATCTTAAATTTGAGGGGGTGTTAGTCTATAATATAATGTTGTCATACTAGTATGATTGATTACATAATAATGACAGAATACTATGCAAAATATTTGATCAATTAATGTTTAATGTTTAAGCAATCAATATAAGGTATTTAAAAAAAAGGATTCAAATTTTAGCATAGAGTAAACTTACCTATATAAAAAAAGTGATATATGAATACGAATAACTTAATAATGTTTGATGAAAATGATACGCGAATAGGTATACAGTAATTAATAAGGAATACTACACTCAATATTTGATTTAATTTATGTATATATATTTTAAATAAGATCATAAAGTAAATTTGCGTATTTTACATTAATAACTAATATGAATGTTTTACATATCTAATTACACATTCTTATAGTTTTAAATCAGATTGGTTTATTTTTCCATGTGATTAAACGACCCTCAAAGACGTATTGAATGTTTATTTTAAAATCCTCAAATCAATAGATAAAATGATAGGTGTTTAAAAAAAATACTATATGCGAATTAAAAAAAAATGAAGAGGAGAAAAAGTAAGGTGAGTACATGTTGCCTAGTAGCATAGAAAGAAGGTTTTAGACAGGCGATGAGTCTTACATCGGAAAATAATATCGTTAAAAATAATATTTACCAAAGCATGTTAAAAAAACATAAGACCCCGAATCTAGCTGCTTTTAAATCTAAACTTGAAACATGAAGTAACCCTCAGCCTGATTTAAAAAACAAAATGAACATCAGCATAGGATTCCCCTAAATCTGCCTTCTATTATGCTAGGAGGATGAGGATCCCACGGATCTGCTTTATATATATGTATATACATAAGATAGCGGAAATTGAATTCAATGTACAAGTACCTCCTCGCCTAGTCCCCACAGCCCCAAACCAGTAGCGTACCCATATGATGGACATTCTCACAAAGCCAATCCCATAATTTTTGGTGGCTACAGGAAAACACACACAATATCACAGGCATGCATGCCCCTCTGCTCCATCATGTTCATGTTGTACTGCTCCATGGATTGATGGGATGGGGTCTACACTACCCAATACCATAACTTTCTACCATGTGTCCACACTTACCAAATCACACTCATTTTTATCCTTCTAGTTTCACCCGCGAACAGAACACAGACAATAGTTTCCAAAAAGCATGCCTAAGTGATGTCCAGTTCTTTTTCTTTTCATCTCTGCCTTGTGGGGACGAGGGACTTATTTGAGCGAGAAAGAAGGAAGTTGGATTTGACACCATTTTGTCATGTCCACCGGCCAATCCATAGCTTGATGAGTCCACCAATGTCTAAACCAAACTTTTCTCAAGTACTCGCATTTACAAACTTGAAAGCTTTATGAATCATAAATTGCTTGGAGCTTTATGAATCATAAATTGCTTGGAAGTGATTGTTTTTGTTTTTATTTTTGGTTTTCTATTTTTGGTTCTAAATTTGGTAAAAAATTATTTGTTTAAGTTTTTAGTTTTTGTTTTTGGTTTTAGTTTCTTCTAGTTTTAAAAAATTATGAAAACCATAAAAAGTGGTTTTTGTTTCCTGTTTTTTTTTTTCATAATCTGATTTACTATCA
>JANZLH020000022.1:6448065-6464695 GCA_026770325.2 Erythroxylum fimbriatum | reverse complement strand
CATAACCTCCTACCAAGCTTTCTTTTTCATTCCATACCCATTCCTCTCTCTTCATACCCACCAAACAAGCACACCCTGAAAACGGAAACCGAAAACTACAACAGAAAAACATAAGTAAAACCAAACGGCCCCTGAAATTTGTGCCAAGTGTTAACTCTTAACACTAACTGCCAACTAATTAAAATCTTCTTCTTGTGGTGATAATGATGCATCAATTAACGTCGTAATAACTAATATCACTTCTATATTGATAATGGTGATCCTAATGAAATCAGATTATTTAGTGGTACTATAATGCTATTTCTAATTCACCTATACTAACACATGCAATAGAGGAAAGATCAGATAATGAAGCATATTTCGACATCCCATGCCATCAGCTTTGGATTGACTATCATAATGCTTCTTATCATATAAGTCTTTAAGAATAGGAATTTAATATGCATTTTAATATGACCATGGAAACTATTCAAGTTTCAATAAAATAAATCAAACTATTGAAATAATTAAATATTATGACCAATATTGAAATATTCCAAGTATCATCCCACTAAAATGTTGATATTTAATGTCTTGAAGCATGTTAAGATATAAACACGTTGAGTCTTTACTTGATTATTTATTTTATACATGATTTATGCCTAAAAAGGATAAATATTTTTTGTAATATAAAATATTAATTTGGCAAAATAAAACTTCTTTATTTCACTGTTCTAACAATCTAATAAATGTTGTTCTCAATTAAAGAAATATAATAAAAATAAATACGATGTACTTAATAATCTGAACAATTTAAATAACTAGGCAGCCATATTTGATGTGATTAATGGTTATTTTTTATTATTTTATAAAAATAATAATGATAAAATGACTGCTTAAATTTTGCCTTAAAATATTTACATGTGGCCTACCCTAGTTTCATATATGGAAATTCCAAAGTAAATGGACATAAATATCATGACACCCTTACTCATAATCATAATACCTTATAACATCGACCGTGAATTTTAGATAAAAGGTCGATAAGCACTGCGTCTCTAGCCACAACAAAACATCACTAAAAGAGTAATTTGAATCATTGGAGATGATAAGTCCGCAGAAGATATATTGGGTTTTTGCTCTCTTGTTGATTGATATGAGGAAAAGATGCCTACTACCTACCATCCAGTTATAGATCAGCCAATATTACAACTAAACAGTGTAAAGCATAACTGAGATTTATTTTTGTTTGGATATTGACGAGTATGTTAGGAGTGCCTAATC
The DNA here is from genome assembly GCA_026770325.2 of Erythroxylum fimbriatum. Lineage (NCBI taxonomy): Eukaryota > Viridiplantae > Streptophyta > Magnoliopsida > Malpighiales > Erythroxylaceae > Erythroxylum > Erythroxylum fimbriatum. The sequence goes on along the minus strand of JANZLH020000022.1, from coordinate 6,463,432 downwards.
TATCTCAAAAAGTTAGTTTAAGAGGGGAAGATTTGAATACTATTATAAATTCTTGAATATTTTTATAATTGTCTAATGTGAAATTCCTGACACATATTCTTCAGTCTAGAGTAAGACTGAACATTTGATAGATATATTGGACAAAGGGATATAATCGAGCACCGCCTTAAATCATCAAGACAAAATGACTTTGATATTATGTTAGAAGTGCCTAACTCACCCCCAAAAATTAGCTCAAAAAGAAAGGATTGCACACCATTATAAATTCTGAAATACTTTTATAATTATTTGATGTGAAATTTCTGAGATAAAAAAATTGTAAAAACTACTGTCATATGCGGTGTGTTGAAGGGGATGGATGAGTATATAAAAGGATAAAAGCAAAGAAAGAGAGCGGACTATTGGTTGAAATGCTACGCTATAAATGTGTAAGCATAATTAAATAAGCTGTGATTCAACACCAAAGACATGTACATGCAAAGAGACACCGTTTCTGCTGTGTCTGTCCATCTCCAATGAACTTTTTCTACACGGTCACTCGCTGTCATCTCCTTAATCAATAAGAGGTTATACTTCGTCAACAATATCTTCTTCTCTTCTTTCCGCCTGTATCTCTTGATTTCTTTGTAGTTATTACACAAAATGTCTCGTGAATAGTATTCTGTGGTGTAATTCCATTCCATCACTTAATTTTCTTTTATACTAAATAAACTATTGTTTCAAGTGAAGGATTTATTGACTGCCTAAAACAATATTTTTTGTTAAAATACCATACCATGCATGTACCATTAATTAGTTCGTGGGTGGCAAATTACTCAATCACCTCCATTAATAATTGTAGTAAGATTAAGTCTTCTCCTATCTTTTTTTTTTCTTTTTTAAAAATAACCATATATACATTATCAAATATTTTTATAGAAAGAAGAAAATAACAATAAGAAAACAAGCCAGGACTTGTTAAATGGAGATAAGTTATTAAAACTTTAATCAATTGTTGGCATGTGTGTTAGCCGGCCTGAATACTTAAGGAACAATCATCCAAGACGTCCTAATTAATTATGGTAAAATGTTTATGTGTTCTATCAAGGACAATTAATCAATATTAAGCTGCGTAATTAAAATAATGGGTTTGTGGGGTTAAGGGTAATGGGACAACATGGCATCCATATGCTCTGATGTTAATCCGGGAAAAAGGAATCTTATTGACCTGCTGCTTGAACGAGGAATTCTCACTTACTTGGTATCTAAGATCCAAATGCCAAATGTAATCTTATTGGGAAATGGCTTGTCCATTCAACAGCCAAGTGCATGTGCTCATGGTTTGGATTGAGGTGGACAAGCGCTGGATGTTCATTATTACTTTTATATATTTCTGTTTTTTGTGCTTCTAAATTTTTTTTTTCCCGACTGATAGTATTTCGTTTGAATGTGCTATGTTCATTTAATAACAAAATTTCACAATAGGGATCAAACTGGGAGTTTCCGAGGATTGTTTTACGACTATCAAAAATTTTGCAGCATATATTCGCTCAGAAGATAGGTATTATTTAATTATCAGTTACTTTGATCCAAAAGATTCATTAATCTTACATTATAAGGAAAAAAAAAATTCACAAGTAATTTTTAGGTGTAATGTACAAATTAACCTCTCAAAAAAATATGCACTTCCATTCTCAAGCAACTTTAAATCTCATGTAACTTTGGACGTAACATTAGCTTCGAGAGGAAAAAATTGGAAACTTAAAACAAAACCGTACTCACCTGGGTTGAATTTGAATGAGAGATGTGGTAGTAAACTAATTTTGGAGCACTAATGAGGTGGAAGGATCCCTTGGGAAGATAATCATTCGGGTAATCTCCCAATTCACTCTCAACGAGGTTATTTGTTGTCACTAAACAAAAATGAACTATATATGTTAAAATAATGGTTTTAGTTACATGAGCTGATGTTATAAAGTAAACTACAGTTGATAAAAAAGAAAGTAAGAGTTGCTTACATTTACATTTTGGCAAGCAAATGGAATTGAAACAAATGTCTCTCACTAACAGGCAAATAAAGAAATACGAATCCTCACTGGTGATAGTGTGGCAGTGAGAAACCTAAAAATAGGTAATAAGGTGGTGATGAATGACAAATGTCCTGTAACTATGGTGGGAAATTCCTGCTCAGAACAGGTTAAGCCCTTGTGGAACAGCACTGCCTCTGCATGCCTGTGCCAGAGGACAGTGTTCAAGTGTTCCCAAGCCCATGCATCATGCATCATGGTCTTTGTGTGATCAAAGAGCAAAATAAAAGGAAATCACATGATTGGCTGCATGCAATATTTTCATTTTAAGTTGGTAAAAATTAAACCATTTCTTCAAATATTGTAATTGAATTTGAATTTGAAGAGAGACGCACATTCATCAATTACGAAATTCCAAAGCCCACTTTGATGGCATGGCAGTAACAATTAGGAAATTCCAGAGCAAATAAGTTTCACCCAATCCATGTTATGCTTTCTATGATTAGCAAGAGATGGGCCCCACATTGTGCGTGTGTGTTTGTGTTTTGAGAGAGAAAGAGAGAAGGTCCTAAAACCGATGTTGACGTCTGAATCTCCCGACTTTGATCCCATCTTCCCCACTCTCTCCTATGCTATGGTCCCTTTCTCAAAAAGCATCATACTATACTACTCACCCACTGTTGTCAGACCGTGAATCTCACGCTCACATGTCATTCGCCACGTGTACTCTCCCGCCACTAAGCTTTCTCTAGTTCGAGCTGTGTCCGCTACCCGCGTTTGTGCGATGTATGACCTAAAGTTGACCATGGCATCGCCTTCATGTGATCATGTGGGAGTTTGATTCGCACTCACACTCTCTATCTACGAGCGTGTATCGCACTCATAGTTATATCAAAATGAGATAAAATTATTTACTATCATTCACGTGTATTCAATTTCATTTATATGTTTTGCTTAATATCAGTATATTGGGAAAGTGGGGACGATTGGAACACGCGCCCAGCAAAACAGTGGAGTAGTAAGTAAACCTTTGAATTGATATTAGGGTACGGCCACCTGATATGTTCTCTTATTTCTATTAGCCATATCCTTTTCTGTCCATTTTTTAAAAGTTAGAGAAACACTATTCTTTGTTGTTTCTTTGGCATAAATGAGCTGTACACAAGTTTACCACTGGGGGCATATTCCCTTACACCCAACCAAAAAAACAAACGAAGAAGTTAATAATAAAATCAAGTTTTTTATTCTTGTTCTCGTGGTTTGGTTTTTAATTTTCAAAATTTACTTATTTATTTTTTCCCAAAAGGGTATAATTACCTTCGTAGTAGTTAATAAGAATATATATAAACTCATAATAAACATAGTGGTCAATGACAATGGCACTTTGTGTAAGTAACTATAATACGCATCTATCAATTCATTTTAAGTATAATGTCATATAAATTAATATTCTAGTTGATTTATATAAATTCAAGGATTTCACATCTTAATTATAATATTAATTAATAATTAAAATTTTGACTGATAATAAAATAAGTAATTTATGTTTCATGTAATTGTCTTTGCAATAGATTAAGCTATCGCATCTTTTAATAATTTGTTTTATTAGTTATATCTTTATTTTGCAATGTAATATTTATAAAAAGCAGTATAATAGATATGCAATGAAAAAGAAAAAGAAATGGAAATAAAAAAAAAAAGAACTGCTGCGACTAGACACCCTCAATCTGTTAAGCAATTGCGGTGCTGCACGGCTCTTTCTACCTTTTTTTTTTTTTTTGCCCCTCTTTTGATTGTATGTATTCAGTGATCCCTCCGTTTTTAAGTAGGGTGCCCGCGGCCGGACCAAGTTTTTGGAAAAGAATGCATGTATCTATCTATTCTATTCTATTCTATTCTATCTCCTTCAATCCAAAATTATTTAAAATATAATATGAAAGTATTTATAATAATGCAAATACCATAGAGAAAGAAAGAGATATATATAAAAAAAAGAGCCCCTATTATTATGGCCCCCATTGCTTCTTATCTCTTCCACTCACTGTCCTCCTCTCTCTTCATCTTCCCCAATCGGAACTCCTTTCATTTGTGCCTATAATCCAAAACAAAGCCACCAAAAATCATTCCTCATTCTTCACAACAGGAGGAGGTAAATAGTTGGATGGTTATTGCTGAGAAGAAAAAATGAAGAGGGATCACCAAGCAAGTTATGGCGGCGGCGGCAGTGAATCGTCGTCAGTCAGTGGAAAAGGGAAATTGTGGGAAGAAGATGGAGTAGGAGGAGGGATGGACGAATTGTTGGCAGTGCTGGGTTACAAGGTGAGGGCCTCCGACATGGCGGATGTTGCTCAAAAGCTTGAACAGCTGGAGATGGTAATTGGTACTGCTCCAGAAGATGGCATTTCTCAACTTTCTGATACCATTCATTACAATCCGTCCGATCTATCTGGTTGGGTTCAGAGCATGCTTTCTGAGCTTAACCCACCACCGCCACAACACCACCATGTCTCCTCTTCCTCCTCCAACAACCATAACAACTCCTCAGCAGCTGCTGTCCTTCATCAAGATTCTTCTTCTTCTTCTTCTTCTTCTATCCTCCCTTCTTCCTCCTCGACTATCACCTTTCAATCTAGGCCTTTCAACGACGATTCGGAGTACGATCTTAGAGCTATTCCTGGTGTTGCCGTTTTAGATAACAGCTGCAAGAAGCGAATCAAAACGGCTTCTAATAATAATACCACCACCACCAGTTCTGCGTCCACAATCACTGCATCCTCAGACTCTGCTCGACCCGTCGTTTTAATTGATTCCCAGGAGACAGGGGTCAGACTCGTTCACACCCTCCTGGCCTGCGCTGAAGCTGTTCAACAAGACAATCTCAAAATCGCTGATACTTTTGTCAAGCACATAGGCGTACTTGCCGCTTCTCAAGCTGGTGCTATGCGCAAAGTGGCAACCTATTTCGCCGAGGCCCTGGCTCGCCGGATTTACAAGATTTACCCACAGGATTCTCTTGACCCTTCATACTCCGATGCTCTGGAGATGCATTTCTACGAGACCTGCCCTTACCTCAAGTTCGCTCATTTCACCGCCAATCAAGCCATTCTCGAAGCTTTTGCCAGCCATTCTCGAGTTCACGTCATCGACTTCGGCCTCAAGCAGGGGATGCAGTGGCCCGCCCTCATGCAAGCCCTGGCACTGCGTCCCGGCGGCCCTCCTGCTTTCCGCTTAACGGGAATTGGTCCTCCTCAGCCCGACAACACCGACACTCTCCAACAAGTCGGTTGGAAGCTTGCCCAGTTGGCAGATACCATTGGCGTTGAGTTTGAGTTCCGCGGCTTCGTTGCCTCTAGCTTGGCTGATCTCGATCCCCAAATGCTCGATCTCCGGTCTACGGAGGTTGAAGCCGTGGCTGTGAACTCCGTCTTCGAGCTCCATCGCCTCCTGGCTCGTCCCGGCGGCATCGACAAGGTTCTCTCTTCGATCAAAGCCATGAAGCCCAAGATAGTAACCATTGTTGAGCAGGAAGCGAACCACAACGATCCGGTTTTCTTGGATCGATTCACCGAAGCCTTACACTACTACTCCAGCCTGTTTGACTCTCTAGAAGGTTCGGGGTTGGTGCCTCCGAGTGAAGACCTGGTTATGTCGGAGTTGTACTTGGGGAGGCAGATATGTAATGTCTTGGCATGTGAAGGTGCTGATCGAGTTGAGCGGCACGAGACATTGACTCAGTGGAGAACCCGAATGGAGTCTACAGGGTTCGACCCGGTTCATCTAGGGTCAAACGCGTTCAAGCAAGCCAGTATGTTACTGGCCTTATTCGCCGGCGGCGATGGGTATAGGGTGGAGGAGAGTAATGGATGTCTTATGCTTGGGTGGCACACTAGGCCGCTGATTACTACCTCAGCTTGGCAACTCGGTTCAAGCGTGTCCCAACAGTGAGTTGGCTCGGCCGAGTGGGAATAACTTTTGTCGAGTGGGTGGTTTATAAGCCCCATTAGTAGAGTGTGAGGACGAGTTATCTACTGTGGGGGTGGGCGAGCGAGTTTAGGACAAGGAGAGGTTGAACTGTAAAATGTAATTCTGGCTCTTTTACACCTCTTTGGTCAATTTTTTCGTTTCCTTTTTTAAATTTCTTCAACTCTTTTCCTTAATGGTTGGAAGAAGTTTCTCTATATCCCTTTTGCTGCTTGTAATTTTCTTAGCTTTCTTTTCCTTTTTTGGAGGCTGTATGATAAGTGTTTTTTAGCTTTTCAATAAAATTTGGATGCCTTCGTTTCGTTGAGATGGTGGTGGGCAGTCTTTGGGTAAATTGATTACTTTATTAAATACGAATGAGTGGCAGTGGCTTCTGAACGTAACTTTCATGAAATGCACTGATTTTGACCGAGTTATATGCCTTGGAATGTTATCTCCACGACTCAACTAGAACTTAGTCCTCTGGCTCTGGGGGGGAGCTGCGGTGGTATTATTCCTGAAGAATAGTTGGCATAATGATATCATTTCACCTAATGATATTTGAACTTATAAATGGCCATTTCTTTATTTTTTTGTTTGTTTGTTGACGTGGCTTATTCACCAGTTGGCCTGCAGAATTTGGACTGGCTGGATGACATTTTTGGTTAGAAGGTAGCGTAGTTGGTGATATGTGAAATGAAAAAGCATTCATTCTTCTACTTAGTTGGAGATGGATGTAGACTCTAATGGCATATGACCTGGCATAGGCATAAATAAGTAGCACATTATGCAATTACAGATCATTTGAATTAGTCAAATTTGCTCTTTTTCTGAATAAACTTGTGTTTTAAACAAAACTTTTGACAATGATTGAGTGGTAATGTGGGTCAAGTGGGCTCAGACTTTTCATAACTAAGGAACTCAGTCAATTTCCACTCATCGTATTTTCTTATTTTTGCTTTTGGAATTGGACAATTTGCCTCTCCATCGTCAAATGTGAACAAGGGAATGCGATATGATTTCGGCCACGGTCGGCCCTGTCAAACCAACTTGCATGTCTATGTCTGCTCTTGGAATCTCCTTATTGGATGTGAGTCCCCACTACAAAACACCTTGTCCAATTAATTATATACATATTAAATAACATCTCTTTTGTTGAAGTTAATATTGACCGTCTAAAATTATTGTATGTAGTGTGATTGGTCATTGCAGTTGCTCCTGCCCTGATTTTGAAGTCACGGAGAAGTTTACGGTTGGTGTTAAGGTTATCTGTTAATCAATTATGACCATAAAATGAGAGAAAAGTTCATTATTGAGGAGGAGGAAAAAAAAACAGTAGATAGATGAATGAATGACTTGATGTTTATCCTTTTCCAATATCACAGAGGGCGGAGAAGCAAAAGGTCAAAACCTAGGGCTAAGGTTTACATTCTCGGTGTGGCTAAATAAAAAGTAAAGCCCCATCGCCTGACAAGTGACATGGACATATTAAGTTGATATGCATGAGCTTCTTTTGGTCATTTACCTTCTTTGATTTGGAGAATCACTTAATTAGACCTCATGCACTGTGTGTAGTAGCTTCAGTTGCATCTCTTCTCATCATTGTATTACTTTACTAACTAGGACAGCTTACCATTTTGGTCAAATCTTTGACATTGCTTCATTAGTTGCTTTCAGCGGTTCCCACTTGTCTTCCAATTCCATTACCGCCCCGCCCATCGGTCACTCCATCATTTCCATTATATTTTTGAACTTAAGATCATCAAATGACTATTCTAATTCCAAATATACATTGCTCCTCTATGCCTATTTTCCTTTTCCATACTCTTTCTTTTCTTAAGCCTAATCGTAAACAAAATTAAGGTTATGTTGGTCAACTTTTAATTCATGTGTTCAATAATTGATAACTCCGGAATATTTTTCTTCATTCCCATAATTTTTAAAAATCTACTTTGTAGTTTTAATTAGTTTATTTAGTTTTCTTTTAATGAAAGTTGAATTCAATCTCTTTCACTAAAATATTGTAGAATTACTGTCAGTCTTCTCTAACTTAAACTAAGATAACTTTAAATGAAAATGACTTATATTGTACGTTTATATGGTTCAAAAAATGCGGTCAAATTATAAGCTAATTGCTCGTAGGATTTCACACATCTGCGTTTCATCTATATATATATATACAAGAAGAAAATATATTCCTAAGATGAAAATTGAAACTGATTGGATTAACTATTAATATCGGATACATGCATCAAATCTTACACCCGACAAGTTTTTCATGGAAGACATATTTTTAGTCTACTAAAGCTATGTAAACTTAACCATGCATTTCATACAGATCATTCACGTATAAAACCCATGCATTATAACAATATATATTACCGTATATATATGTAAAACCAGTAGCGGAAGCTTAAACCAAGAGCCAATATACCTCCAGCCATTGCCTCTACCGTAGATTTGGGAAGTGCTGATGTTGGTCTGAATTTCTATCCTCTTCCAGAGCAAGCTCGATGGTGTCAATAACGCTCGGCGAAGATAGGACCTGAAACCAACACTAACGTTATGGTTTTAAATCAACCCTTCATACCCTACTCTCCATCATAGTAGTTGAAGGTTGAGGAAGTGGGCGACAAAACCACATGCGGGAGTTACGGGACAACATGAAAGGGACAATGTACAGGGAGAAGGGACCATATACAGGTAGGTAAGGTTGGACTGATCCTTTGGACTGATCCGTACAAGTTATACTTTTGAGTGTAGGAGAAGACGAATAACCTCTTCTCCTGTTAATTTTAAAGGAAGAATAGAATAGTGCTGGTCCAAAATAATCGAGAAGAAGGGTCAGTTGTGATATTGAAAAACTAATGCAAATTAAAAGCCACAAGCAATAAAAATACATTAGTATAGAATTTCATAAAAGAGCATACGAAGCAACAAAGTTATTAAGAGCAAGGAAAGATAAGAGTATAAGCCCATTGATTTAAATTATTTCTATGTCCCCATATCTTTCTTTAAAATTTTGATCAATTATGTTAACGCCTTCAAAGCATTTTTATTATCGAACCAAAATGAGTTTGGATTTTTGAATTTCAAATAAAAATTGTAGTGAATTGTTTGCAAATTTTAATATTGTTGGAAATTGGGATCACATCGCATTATAGTAATAACGAACTTTTAGTATTTTGGTTTCTTGAAAACCAATATTACTTTAATTAGCTCATCTCAACTACCGTAGCTACACAAATATTCAACCTTTAACAGTATCTACATAACAAATTGAAAGAAATATGCAATTGTTATAGAGAGGGTTAAGCAAAGAGTATGAATGACAATTAGTTGTCGGGTAGGGCCCTGGCCCACCCAGAGTGGACCCATGTAATCTCGAACCCCGACATTTCAATTTTTAAAAATTTTCAAAACGATATCATTTTTTGGCAAAATAATGTTGTTTTATTCATGCTCGTCGTTGCCCAGGCCCGACCCATACTTGGACCCAATTGCTAAGCCTAGCAAGGAGTGCTAGCTCTATTATAGCTTAAGCCTATTTATAATATGTTTTGGATATTTGTAGTAATTTAATTGAAATAAAACTACAATTTAAATTAACTTTAATTAGAATTATAAATAATTCTAATTAAATATCAATTATGCCTAAGTAAGATTCAATATCTCATATTGATCCTTATTTATTAAATCTCATATTTATTTATAAAGTTTATGAAAATTTACAGTCAAGTCCAACAAGATTAAAATATCTTTATCCTCTTCAACCAGTTCTTTATTTGTGATCTATTAGGTTCCCAAATATGTTGGTAATAGATACAAATTATAACCCTAAGTTATATTTAGGAGTACATAAATTGAACTCCTTTAATTTATCTTTCATTATCTAAATAAACAATCTATATCTATGGAATCTAGCAACACATCATGATCACCCAAATATTTACGAATGTCAAAATAATTTTGAATAATTTTTTTGTGCATGATTTTTCATTCAATATAATCATTTTATCATACAATATTCCAATTAGACATAAAATATGAAATTATTGTCTACTTTATTTTGAGTCCATCATATTTGTTCTCCATTATTATTTATTGATTCAATTAATGACATTTGTAAACTATTTTCAAAACTTCACTCAATCTTTGCCAAGGATTTCCTAAATCAATACTAATAAAAAACAACAAAATATTTTCCCTATTTACTTTAAGGTGATAAATCATATGTTGATCTCTCAATTACCTCCATGTAGTTCATGCTATATCTAATGACTACTGACTGAGCTATCCTTGATTAGAATATGCCATAAGTAGTATTAAAATGCAACAATCCTTATACAAGATAACTTTTGAGAGCTCAAGTTAAAAGATACTTTATACGATCATCATAATGATAATTTCCTTAGACATATAAGTAATGTACTAAATGGATTTCCCTATGGGGTTAATTCAGTGAACTTGTTCTCTAATAAGCACCTATATATTTGTTTATATATTTCTATACTTTAGTCTATAAGATTGACTACTTCCTCCAAAAGGAAAAACATAACGTGTGCTAGTTTTTTAACGTTTTATTAATGTTCAGTCTTAATAGAATAATAATTAGGAACAGTTTAAGGATAATACATAAATGCAATATGAATCTCATAATTATAATCTCATCATAATTTTATTTGCAATTTATAATTATCCCATGAACTTTATTATTTACATTTAAGTATATATAAGACAAAGAATGCATTTGAATTATTTTTTCACTTAACTACAACCAACTGATTGATTGTGGGGCAAAAACTAACAATTTCTTACTTGCACTAAAGGAATTAGTTAAGTATCTCATATCATATCATTATATGGCAATCATGCTACTGTTGGAACAATAGCTTAATGAGAAAATTCTACAAGATTCTCTATGGTGAGCACTTGCTTAAATCTTACAACTTTCATTATAATTATCATTATAATTAAGAAAAATTGCCTTAATACATCCTTGGATCTTTGATGAGAACTTAGCTTGATTTTACATTCCCAATGACTCTAATGTGCTATAGTACATTACTATCATGAACAATGCAAGGAACTATATCATGTTCATTAAAGAACTCATTGATCCAATTAATCATTTCCACTAAATAAAAAATGTATTATGACTTAATTAGCAACTATTGCTACATTGGAACCTTTCCAGTCTTGCATGATGTTGTTCCAAGTAAAATAGGCCTCTAAAGTTAATATCCATATAACCTTGAACTCAAATATTAACTCATAGATAAAATAGTGAATATCTTTAATGCTTCATAAGTATAAAATATCTCAAATACTAAACATCTTTAGTATATTATCTAAATACTTGGATTTAGAATAGGTAAACAACTTCCAATCTAATTTTAATATATTATCCAAGTATTTGGACTTAGAATAGGTGAACAACTTCCAATCTATCTCTATAGATCTAATTCCCAGAATTAAGCTGATACCTTTTCATATCCAATAAGAGTTATTCTTGGACAATTATATTTTCAACCATTAAAAATTAAAATTATAGTTCTGTATAAGTAATATGTTTCTACATACTCATAATGAAAAGGACAACTCTACTCCTACTAACCTTCTTGTAGATATGATACATTCACAATCATCTCTAAAATAAACTTTTTGAATTCATCATGAAAATAATTCTTTCAACGTCTTATAGTGTTTCAGATATACATCAAATATATCAATAAAGGCATTAGTTCCAATTGGATGTATTATCATGAGATTTAAACTTTTCAAATTTCATGTTACTCCTACTACTTATCTTGAGAACCATTCTCCTATAAGTATTCATTGAAACAAATGAGTTATTTAATAAGTTTGTAAGATTATATCCAACCTTTTGATATCTCATAAGCCTTTTATTATCCATTTAGTTGAGAGCTTAATGGATAATATATGCTTCATTTAAGCATCACTTCATTAAATCATTAACTTTAACTCTTTCAAAAACTTGACATTATGAAATCTTACTAACTGATTCAACTAGAACTATTGAAGGTAAGTCATTGTACTAAGCATAGCCATAAGAAAAATAGTATTGCATTATACAATATCTCATATGTATTTTTCTCCTTACATAAATCCATCCTCTTGACTATAAGAGGAAAAAAGGAACACTTAAGAAGAACTGGAAGGAAGTGATTAAGAATGACATGACTTTTTTAGAACTTACCAAGGATATAGCCCGCAATAGAAAACTTTAGCATATTAGGATATGGATAAAGGATATCATTATAGAGATCTTTCTCATTCTCATAGGTCTTTTAAACATTTTCATAAGAGTCTTCATTTTATAGTTAGCCTTAATTTATTGATTATATAGTACTTCACTCCTAGTTATTTAGCTTAAGCAGTTTCTTATTTATTCTAATTACTTTCTTGTAATGGTTGGTTTAATTAGTCTTATACTTGTCTTTTTTTCCTGGTTTGTCTATTTATTTACTAATTTTATCATTATTGCAATCTTTACCATGTTCTATATTTACTACGTTATGTAGTGCATTACATATTTTTATATTTTATTTATACATATTTATTAATGTTTTATGTTATCATTATTTCGCATTACATGTGGGTCTATCAAAAAACACCCTCTCTACTAGGTAGGCGTAAGGCAACCTATTACTGGACTTCCCCACACCTTGCGTTTCAACGGGACTCTCACTAAGTGTTGTTGTTGTTGTTGTACATAAATTCATACTCTTATGAAATTTTGTTATGAAGGTATTGACTAGAGGATCTCATTCCCTATAAATGTGTAAAGATTTAAAATTCTTCACATCAATCTGATCGAAGTGCTTCAGCATTCTTAATTGTTAATTTCTACTTATATTTAAACTATTTGAACTTTTCAAGACATTTTAATACATATGACTATATCATAAAAAGTCATTAGTAATCTAAGGAAATATTAGAATCATCCTATTATGAGTTGTTATTTCATCAAATACATCATGTGTAAAAATTTAACAATTCAATACCGTCATGATCCTTTCACTAGAGGTTGATTTGATGTTGATATACATCTTACATATTGCTATTATGGTGTTGCCATATATCTCACATGTTGTCATTAAAGTTTATGAGACATTAGTCAACTTAAAATGTCAATATATTTTGTCATCAATATGATTTTGATATATCTTTAAAACTTTAACACCAAATCCTCAGCAAAGATTAATAGCAAAATTACATAATGGACATACAATTTTCTTTTCTAACTTTGAGAACTCTTCTCAGACATAATTCTATGTCCAAGAAATTTGGTTCATTAACTCTTAATACCAATTATAGTAAATAAGGTAAATTCCACTTAGGGCAAAATGTAAATGTAAGAAAAGCAAGTAATTTATTATATGCCTTGACTACCAAATAAGATTAGGATTTTAATTATGTATTTGGTTACTCCCACTATTTCATTCGAAATAATATCCCTTATTGCTATTCGAAAAGATTAATCTTTCTAGTGACCTAAGATCCCATTCAAATTTAGTTAATATTAAGTTTCCTCACAAATTAACTAAACTTAAATTAGGTAAATAACAACTTTATCAATCACATTTAATATGGCTCTTAGATCTGTTAGGTGACAACTTTTGCCAAAGCATATCTGATATGTTATTCCCAAATCTGCTTTTAAATTCACATGATTATGAGTTTGCCCATCTAAATAAGATAAATTTAGTTAAAGAGGACCCACTGTCATAAGACTAAATATATTTAGGTTAACGTGCCCTTGAGTTTGCTTAACAAACCTAAAAAATAAACATACTATAGTTTATTCTTATCACAATAGAAGGCAACAATCGCATTTAAAACATGTACTTAATATTTTTAACGAGGGATTTAATTTTGGTAGTCTCATCAAACACAAAATTACATATAATAATATCAAATATATAAAAAATGCAATTTAACATGCATCCAATATATATATATATATACACATATATATATAATATAAATAAAGTATGCAACTTATGCACTCATAATCAAATTATATGCATAAAATATCAAACTTGATTTGATTCTAGTTATTGATTTTCATAATCTAAATTAATATTACCAACTCATTGGAAAAATTAAATTATATTAAACCCATTGATTCTTAAATGAGTTAAATCGTAATCCAAATACAAATTTAATTCAATCTAAAAACAATTTTCAACTTCAATAAGAAACTATTTCCAATTATCTTTGACAAAATTTAATTGAAAATAATTTTCAATAAATTGTGCTTCTTACTTGTTATAATTTATAAAAACTTCTTTTTCAAAATTATATAAGTAACACATTCTAATCCAATAGGAAAACTATTTCCAATCTAATTAGAAATTACTTTTCCTTAATTAGAAAACTATTTCCTAATATTAAAAGGAAACTACTTTCAAAGTTAAATAAATTTTTTAAAATTTAATTAAGAAAGTGTTTTTATTATTTACTTAGAGAATGATTTCTTAATTAATTAGAAAATATTTACTTAATAAATTAGGAAAATATTTTCAAAATATTAAAGAAAGCTCAATTTTTTTAATTAATAAAATGAATTATAAATTTAATTTATCTCAATCAAATTGAAATACATAAATTTAATTAAGAAACATCTTACTTAATTTTAAGGAGTTATAATTGATTAATTTCAATCTAATTGAAACTATTTAGTTCTAATTTTAGAAAATAGGAATTAATATAATTATTAATCTTAATCAAATTAATAAAAATAATTACCTTAATTTTGGATTTGAATACTCTATTCCAAACCAATGATTAGATTACTTTGATCCAATTGCCAAAGAAAACCTTATTCAATACTCATCATCAGCATCCAGTCCGAAATTCCGCAATGAAGCGGGGTCTGAAGAGGTCTGATAGTACGCAACCTTACCTCTACATAGTAGAGAGGCTGTTTCCAGTAAACCCACATGCAAATGAGACAATATAAGAGTAATGCAGGTTACAGAGAAAATAGGTAAAACTAGCACGGTAAATTATTAAGAAAATAAACTTACAATAAAAACATCAATAAATAGAAATAATAACAAAATAACAAATTATATAGATATATATAAAATAATGAAAATAATACTAATAATAATAATACAAAAAATGCTAATAATAATAGAAATAAAAACCAATACAAATACGAAAAGACAATAAATAATTAAATAGTAATAAAATAAAACCAAGCTAAAATATTACAAGTAGAACTTAGATCCCCAAATACAGGTAGCCAAAGAAGAAGATTATCCTACTAGAGAAACACAACCTTGGAAGCTTAGGGGGTGTTTGTTTCCGTTTTTATTTTTGGTTTTCTGTTTTTGTTTTCAAATTCGGTAAAAAATCTTGTTTGTTTG
>JANZLH020000022.1:6412684-6424211 GCA_026770325.2 Erythroxylum fimbriatum | reverse complement strand
GGGAAGGTCCCGGTAATAAAAATTTTTTGTTTTCCGCACCTGGTACATGTGATGTACCTCCCGGGATTTTCCTACAATTACATCTTTTGAAATTAATTTCTCTTTCAAAAGGGATATTAATCGACCAATTCCCTATATTAGTCGATCGGCGGGGCCTATAGAACCATTCTTGCAATCAAACTTCTTACAAACTCATTGTAACTTTATATTAATTATTTTTACCATATTAATCAACTATTAGGACACATTGGACGACTAGTGCATCGTAAATCCTTAAAAATTAATACAAACTTAAATTAAACACTTAATATACAATAAGTATGAGTTCATTAACATATTTAAAGTCTCATGATCTTATTGAATTCCATCGATCATACCTAATTCTCTTCTAACCTATCCTTTCTCATTAGTTTAGTAAAAAAAATCATTGTTGTGTATTAACAAATTCTAATGTAATATCCCTATAATCTCTAATTTGTTTTTAAGCATGCACTTAGTGCCTATAATTTGGTGATTAGCTTATTATGATTTGGTGATTTATAAGTCTAATTACTAAGCTTACTATGATTTGGTGATATCTAGGTCTAAGCACTAAGGCCTATGATTTGGTTTAATGACAAAAATTCAATTCTCATCACTAAGGGATTCTTCTATAGTCCTAAGTTTAAAGAAATATTTCTACAAAGAGATTAATAATTACCTCTTGTTGAAAATCACTTATGATTTGATTCGACGAATGATTCTTCTTGAATCTTCAATTCATTAAAATTTCTCATTCTTCTTGTCCTTATGAGTTTAAAATTTGCTCTTGTGGGGTGTTTTGATCATCATTTTTATTTTTTTCTAAGATTAATTTTTTAAATCCTTAAATATACCTATATTTCCATCTTCAAGACTTCTTCTGGATTAAAAAAGGTTAGATTTATCAAGATAAAAAGCATAAACTCTTCAAATACAATACTAAATTTAATAATTATCATCACTACTACAAGCTGTTTGTTTTTCTTTTTTTAGGTTTTAGGTAATCAATGTGTTTTAGGTGCCAAAATGAGTTTAGATCCTTCAATTTTATTCTCCTTCTTCCTTTCAATTCAAAATTTTGAGGGTGTACTTATGATTCTTTATTTTAGGAAGCAAAATCTCTCAATATGTCCATATTTACCATAAAAATGACATTTTATTATATATGAACAATGAAAGTTAGCCTTATAGTGCTGATGCATAATGCATTCTTTGGACTTCTGATATTTGCTTATTTGATTATAATTATACCCCCATATTTGATGTATTTTGCTTTATATTTTATAGTTTTATTGTATATTTGGTACTTAATTTCCTCTAAGTGTGTTTGTAGGACATAATTACCTTTATGGACTAAAAGGAGAAGAATTTGGATGAAATCATGTCATGGAATGAAGAATAGAAGCAAATAAAGACCTACATGGCCTTGTACAATGACTGTGTAGGTCTCTGTAAATGTGTGAAGATTGAAGAATTTTAGTTCTGGTCATCTGGAGTTACACGTCAGTGTATATTGATATACACAGTTGTGTATGTTACTTGTGTAAGCCTCTATGCCCAAGTGAAATGTTGAATTTAGGTATTTTTGATTATACACGGTCTCCTACATGCCCATTCAAGTGATCGTGTATACCCCAGGCACCTTAAATTTTACTATAAAAGGATGTGAGCAGAGACAAATAAAGAGGGCCAAACTTTTAGGAGTTTTTGGGTTTTAAGCAATATTGGAGGTGACAATTTTGATCAAGAGACAAGTAAAATATGAAGTTAAATTCAAGAGATCCATTAGATTACAAAACCAAATCAAAACTTGCAAGAAGATTCAATAGAAGAGAAAGGGAGATTTAGAATTACAATTCCTTTATTTTTTATTAGTTTTTCTACATGGTTATTATTGATTTCATTTTCTATGAATAACTAAATGTGTTTAGTGTCTATATGTGATGAACCATAGTTTGTGATAACAATATGTTTTAATCTTTTATTTAATGCAATTATATTGATTGATTTATTGTGATTCAATTATGTGTTTTATTCTTGTTCTAATATCTCTGAAATATTAGTGCATGATTTGATTTCATATGATTGATATTGAAAAATCCTCTTATATGAATAGATTTACCATAATTGGAAAGAGTTGCATGCAAACCTAGAGATAGGCCTACATAAATTCTCTAGATTAATGTCAAACCTAATGGCATAATTCATAATCCGATAAAGAAATCCTAGGGGTTTTAACTAGAAAAATTCTTTTAATCAACTGATGGATTAGTTGTTAATAGTCTTGAGAAAGATAATGACATAAGATAGGAATTTTCACGATCTAATAATCAATAATATAATTGAATGATAAAGGGTTAATATTTAATGATTCTTAGGGGGATTCATCACTTAGACATTATTATTTGATAGTGAGTTTTTTAGTAATTTCCTCTATCTTGTGATCAGAATTATGTTAATTCTTAGTTGTTTATTTAGGTTAATTTTTAATTAAAATCCAAATTCTAATTCATAAGTTAGAAAAGAGGAAAAAAGGTAATTACTAGTGCTTACTGTCTTTATAGGATTGACTCATACTTGCTTGCGCTAGCTACAACTAAATCATACACTTGTGGTAAATTTAAATATTAACTTATTCGTAATCAATCAAATTATATGCATATATGCATAAGAAGTATCTTCTTTTAGATATTAAAAATGATGAACTTTCTCCTAAGGTAATGACATGAGCTACCGTGATTATCTATTTCGTACCTACTATGAATCAAAGCTTGGTGCATACTTCTTTGAGACCTAAAGGGGTGTAAGTAGGTTTGCATGTTATTATTGATGTTATGCCTATTCTTCTTTTAAAAAAAGTAATGAATTTTTTAGAAATGAAAAATGTATTCTATTTACTATAGCTCAACTATTACAAAATATACAAAAGATGAGATCAACTCATTATAGTACTTGTCTATCACAATGTTGACATAAGGTACAAACACCGACAAGGATTTCTAACTATTTAGCACGATGGAGGCATAAAAATAGTATTGATTTATGCCTAGGTATAGACCTATATATAAAAGCTTGAGGTTTAGTTTTAGGGTGGTACCAAATGTACAATTTGTGTGCATGTAGTTCTTTTAGATATATGTGTATCATGCTTATTTTCTTAGATAAAGGTTATTCACTATGTATATGTTCTTCCTTGATAAATGTAGTCTTGGTATTGGGTGCACTCCTATAAGTATACCCAATCTCATGCCAATTATTGAAATTCTTTTGAGCTCTTAACATGTTTTCTAATTTTTCACTCCCTCTAGTGAATTTAGATAATTAATACTTAAGAGCATTAATCTTCTTTTTTAATGTCTCACATTTATGCTTTAATGGGTCTAATGTACGATTGTCATTAATGATTACATTTTTAGATGTTTTAATTATATGTAATTCACTTTTATCTTTTCATTCTCATTCAAGTTTAGAAGATATTTCTTCTTTTACTTATGGTTTCTAATTTGACTAGTCCATTTTATGTCAAATCACTATCATTATCACTATCACATAAATTAGATTTAGATGTTATTTCATCATCATCCTCAGTTTTAAAGCACATGTAAGCTACATGCATCTAAATATTTTTTAACTTCTTTGAGTTTAAAAGATATTTTTTTCACTTATGGTTTCTAATTTGACTAGTTCATCATATGCCAAATCACTATCACTAGCACACAAATTAGATTTAGATGTCATCTCTTCATCGTCCTTAGATGTAAAGCATACATGAGTTACGTCTCCTTCTTAATGCTCATTTTTTGATTCATTCATATCATCTCAGGTTGAGCTTTAGGTGCTTTCTTCTTGTTTTTGTCCTTCTTATAATTCTCATCATTTCTTTCATATTTTTAATTATATTTGAGTAGAGAATATTGACTTTATATGGCCAAATTCTTTTATATTCAAAATAAATAATGTTAGAGGATTTATGTTTTAAATCACTTTTAATTTCCTTGAATCCCTTTATTTTGGAGAAATTCTCTCTCTATAAACTTATTGAATTTCTTAATGATAAAGGTGAAGTATTCATTATGACTTCCACTTATAGATATCTCTTCTTCACTTGATTTCTTTCTTAGGACTTGGAATGTTAAGTCCTTTATCTTCAAAAGTGTTATTTCTTCTTGTGTTTCTTAAAGCCTCTTTTCATATTGAGGAGAGATCTAACAATCTATTATAATGGCAGTGTTTTCAAATCCTTAGCTTTTTATATAACCATTACTTTGGTTTCTCATGTCCTCGAAAGTTACTTAATAAACTTTCTTACCATTTTAAAATTATTATAGGTTTTTCTAAGACCTCTAAGAGTATTAACAATATCAATGAACCCTGTTTACATGTTAGAAATACTTTTATCATACTTTATTTGAAACAATTCATATTGGAGGGTTAACTTGCTCACTTTACTTTGCTTAGCTTGATTTATGCCCTTATGCATAATTGTTAATATAAGCTAGATTTTATTTTCCATTTCACATATAAAGACTATATTGAATTTATTTCTTCCTAATGTATAAAATAAGATATGCATGACCTTATTATTCAAAGAAATTAATCTCTTATCTTGAGGTTTTCATTCTTTCTTTAATTTGGAGCACTTTTTGTTTTTTTTTTACGATTTACAAATATATAAAGGGGCTATTGAAAACTACGTACTTCTCATAGGCTTATAGTTTTATCCCTTAAGAAAAATCTCATATTAATATTTCAATATATGTAATCATAACCATCAAAGAAGGGTGATGTGAATGTAATTTTCATATAATTGTACCCTATTTGAATATGAATTTTACTTAAATTTACTTTAGTGAGGCCTGAACTTATGTGTTTTGTGTAATTTTTAGATGTAGGCCCTTTGTGTGAGAGAATTGGATCAAGTGGACCTCAAACTTAGAGAATTGGGCCAAGCCAACCAAGCAACTATGACTATGGCCTAGAGCAGGCCAAGTAGTTGTAGTTGCAACTACCTATGTACTTCCACTCAATACTCTAGCTATGGGCACCGCGAGGACTAGCCTTTGACCAATCACAACTGTGGCCTTCAAGGGAAAGTCACATGACATTTTAGCCATGAGGTGTGGCTGAAGTAGAAGAGAGAGAGAAGGTTACGATTTGGGGTAGTTGATTGGTCCATTTAAAGCTCCAAACAACAAAGAAGATTTATGGGGGCTAATTCCAAAGAAAGAAATTACTAAGATAGGAAAGAAATAACAGCTAAAAAGGGTAGGGTTTTAAGGTTAAATGTGGAAATTGGCCATATAGCATTAGGTTTATATAGAGAATAAGATAGAAAGAGAAAAGAGGACCTGATATTTTCATCATTCATCCATCATTTTCAGAAGGAACCATAAAGGAGTAAACAAGCTCGAGAGGAAGTTAAAATAGTTATACCCTTTTGTTCTTTCCTTTCTTTTATTTTTTTAAATAATCTTACAATGTTTTCCTAGTTTCATTAGGGTTGTTTAGTTTAACCATTGATTTCTGCTTTATTCAATCTTGAATTTAATATAATTTAAGTAGGTTTGATTAACCTAATACAGATTGGGTAACCAATGATCTTGAGAAAGTAATTGGTTACAAGCTAACAAGATTGACTAGTGGGGACTATATGGTGGTTAGAGGTAGAATCCATGGCCTCTAAGGTCCTTAGGTTAAAAATATAATTAGAGGATTAAATGTAATAAATCATAATTAATCAACTAAATCATTAGAAATAGGTGTTAGTATTAATTACAGTAGGCCATTAGTGTCTTGAGAAAGTGTTAGTGGTAGGATAACAACCTCTGCCTAGGTCAATTAAGAGAATTTAATCAGATGGTATTAAAAAATCGTGCCACTTATATGCCCACTCCATAATAAATCTAATTAGGCAACCCAACATTCATCACTATTTAATTGCATTTACTTTTCATTGAAGTTATGAGTATTGTACCAGATTTAGTTTTGATACGATATTGTACTGGTATCAGTCAATATCAGATACCATTTTAGGAAAATTTTTAAATTTATATGAATTTTTTAAAATATTACAAAATAGTCTCTCAATATATTGTACTGTATAATTTATAATATTGCATCAACCTTGTCCCCAAAAATCATAATAATAGAAATTTGAAATAACAACAATGACACGACCTGCCTTTTTGGACGTGTTGGCATTAAGTAATGGGTAGGCTTAATACCACCAAAACCCGTAGTAAGCCTAACTTTTTTATATTCTACTGAAAATCCAGCTTGACCCATTCGTTTGTCTGATTAATTATCCATATACCTACTTAATAGTTTTGAATGAAGTAAAGATCTCAATCTGTAATTATAGCATACATTATCTACTTATAATCTGTCAATCTATGATCATCTCATCATCAACTGACATCATTCTCAATAACATAGCATATCCATACATGTGTCATGTACATATGATTATGACAAACCATGGAGCAGCTATAAGCATCTGCAATTAACATCATGCCAAAAAAAATTACTTGTTTGTTTATCCAAGTGAGTCTCAAAAGGTTTGGATTTCTCTCTCATATAATCCGCTAATCTCCTGAAATGATAATAGTGAGAGGTGAGTCAACAACACGACTCAGTGAGATATAAACATGCCACCATGCTTGTGAGGCTAGGTAACACAAGGCTAGCTTCATAAGAATGGTTTGTGGCATTCTAAAAAACAATACATGATATCAATAAATAAACAGGTAGTAATGTTAACTAGAGGTATGGAAATTTTGAAAAACATTGGACCTATGTAGAAAAAGTTATGCCTTCGCGAATGAGACCTACACGGATGAATCAGTGAAACTGAATAAGTTCAAGTATGATTAAGCTAATCAAGACATAACAAATCAAGTATCGAAATTGTGAGCTAAGTTTGGACATAACGAAGTCCAAGACTCCTAATTTCAAGGGAAAATTGGCTTGAAACCAAATTGACCATTATAGAAGAAAATATAAATTTATAATGATATATGTTAAGAAATGAGGGTATATGTAATTTTTATGCATGTTACCTAATAGCTTATGAAAGTAGACGAGGAATAGAACTAGAAGTTGTACCTAGTACCTCTAAAGTTCAAGAAAATTAGAAAAGAGATTAGAACCCTTGAGATAGTCGATGTGAGTATAATCATGCTACTATACTTGTGTAGCAATCCTTTTTTTTTTTTTAATCTTATGGCTTGTTGAATTGTTCTCGAATATGTATAACTTATTTGAGATATGACTCCATGTGATTGAGTCTAGCATGTTGTATGCCAGATTGGCCAGATGATATTCAGATTCTTTGCATCTTCTAATTCCTTTATTATGTTGAACCTATTAATTGCAATTCTTTGATGAATCATATTTTTCTTGTTAACTATGATTGATGAGTTCACAGGATACCCAGATGATGGAGTATATTATCAAACCATGTGCACATAGGTAACTCGCTGGTGATAGGTCAGATCCGGGTCCTACCTAGAGAGGGCAGGCCTCCAGGGGCAGGGTTAGGCTAACTTTGTCTAGAATCAGAAAAGGGGAGATACGCCGTTATAACATGACTCTATCTCTTCTTAAGAAATTCAGAAAATCAGAACTCAGAAATGAGAAATCAGAACTCAAAAATGAGAAAGCTCAGAATTTTAAATCCTGTGGAACTCTACCAAAGAAAGAACCCAGAACTCAGAAAAGAACCCAGAACTCATAAAAGAATTCAGAAACCAGATTCATTTTTATAATAGAACAATTCATATTAAGATTTATTACTGATGCTCATGTGATTGCTGCATTTGAAATTACTACCTGTTTATTTATTGATACCATGTATTGTTGTTTATAACGCCACAAACCATTCTTGTGAAGCTAGCCTTGTGTTACCTAGCCTCATAAGCATGGTAGCATGTTTATATAAAACTGAGTCGTGTTGTTGACTCACCTCTCACTATTATCATTTCAGGGGAATAGCAGATCGTACGAGAGAAAAATCCAAGCCTTTTGAGACTCGCTTGGATAAATAGACAAGTGATTTTTTTGGCATGATGTTAATTGCAGATACTTATATAGTTGCTCTATGGTTTGTCATAATCATATGTACATGATACATGTATGGATATGCTATGTTATTGAGAATGATGTCAGTTGATGATATGAGATGATCATAGATTGACAGATTATAAGTAGATAATGTATGTCAGAATTATAGATTGAGATCCTTACTTCATTCAAAACTGTTAAGTAGGTATATGGATAGTTAAGCCTACCCAGTCCCTAGTGCCAACACTATTCAAAAAGGCAGGTCGTGTTAGAGGGTATCAGAGCCAAAGGTTTCATAAGAGTAAGGATGTATGCGTGAATGAGAAGTAGAATGGATAGGCTACTAACCATACAAAGAACCCCAAACACATCAAAAGTATTTTAAAATACCTTCCTAGTCCTAAGCAGCCCAGTAAAATAGAGATGAAGAGAATGTTGAAAAAGCATAGTGAATGAGAATAAAATGTAAATATGTATATGATAGGATACATGCATATGATATTATTGCATGAGCGTGACACTATAGAACATAGGATCTGCATCATGTCAATAGCTTGTTACTTTGATAAATCATATATCTAAATGATTTTAATTTTCTCCATAATAGAGGTGCCTTATAAAAGAAAAACACCTCCTTAACGAGGATGAGGTCATCTTAGAAGGAGGAAAATTCCAACTGCTATACCTAGTATCAAATCTGTACAGCAAGAACAGCAAGAAGAAAGATCTCCACCCAGAGCTAGAAGGAGATCAAAAATAGAAAATGAACCTGAATCCCCAGCTGCTCAAGGGGAAGATGATAGAACCTTAAAACAAAGAATAGAAGCCTTAGAAGCAGAGAACTGAGCCTTAAGAGAAAGGCAAGAGGATCTAGAATTGAGAGAAGAAGTAAGAATACTTAGAGAAAGAGAGAGAGAAAGACCTGAAGTTGCTCCTACACCACCACAGCCAGTGCAAATGCCGAGAGGATTACCTAGGCGAGCTTTAGATGATGAAGGGGTAAGTATCAATGATTTCTTGAAATTACAAACCCCTGAGTTTGGTGGTGAGAGACATTAGGATCCCCAAGAGTTTATGAGTTATACTGAGAAATGGTCCAGAGATTGACTTGCTCTGATGCACCGATCAAAGAATTGGTGGGGCTTAAATTGACAAAGAATGCCTGGGAATGGTTCCAGGGGAATATCGAGGATCAATTATATGGTGGGAATCCTCCAACTTGGGAATTCTTTAAATTGGCATTAATCGATGAATTCATTTCCCCATATGAAAGAAAGAATCGAGCCTTTCAATTTGAAAGGCTCAGACAAAACTTTGGTGCGAGTGTGGATGATTATGCAAGTGAATTTCTACGCTTATGCAAATTTGGTATCGCAATCGTACCTACTGAAGCTGAAAAAATGGAAAGATACAAGTTGGGACTCATACCTTCCTTGTATAGTGCTATTGTAGCTATTGACTTCCTCAATTTGTCGAGGTTGATTGATAAGACTCGACAATTAGAAGCAAAGTTTAAAGAGAGGAGAGCAGAAAGAAAGTGGAGAAGAAAAGGTAAAGGTCAGAGAAGTACAGGCCGTAGAGAAAGAGATAGCTCTCAGATGAGACAGAAGAACAAACAATACAGTCTGCTCCTCCAGAACTACAGAGAGGGGGTCAAGGTGAGGTCAGAAATTCAGATGCATCAGCCTTTTTAACACCAAGTGGTACATAGAACCTAGCTAAGTCTAGATCACAGCAATCTCCAGCACAACCACAGGTTAGAACTGCTTGTAATGTCCGTGGGAAAAATCATTAAGGACCTTATAGACTCTGGTTCAGAGGTTGTTATAGGTGTGGACAACAAGGGCATTTCATGAAAGACTGCCCAATGCAAGAAAACCAAGTAGCTCCACCCCCAGCTTCACAGAATACTGTACAGATAGATAGACCTGTTAATATAGGTCCAATTGGTAGAGGTAGACCTCAAGCCCAAGCTCCCACCCAGAATATGGGGCAAATGCCAGCACTAGCCCCAACAAATAAAAGTGAAGGGAGGGTGTTTGCTGTAAATCCCCAAGAAGCGCAGGCCTCTAATACAGCTGTAACAGGTAATCCTATGCAAACCTGTTGATATTTAGTTAAATTATTATTATGAATAAAATGTCTATGTTCTGTTATGATAAAAGATATGATTTTTCTTTAATTATGATGAATGTTGATATAGACAGAGTTCTTATCCATAATGAGAATGCTAAAGTGCTATTTGACTCGGGTGCCACTCATTCATTTATAGCGCCAAGTTTTGCTAGAAAGCTAGATAAAGAGAGAGAATTAATGAAAGACCCTCTAATCATAGTTACACCCTTAGGGGAAACTGTTGAAGTGAAATATGTTTACCCGTTATGTGCAGTGGAAATAGAGGGTAGAAAATTTATGGCAAATTTGATCGAGTTGGCGATATTAGAATTTGATATTATCTTGGGTATGGACTGTTTATCAAATCATCATGCTACAATGGATTGTTATCTCAAAAGAATTATACTTAGGCCTAATCCAAAAACAAAAGTGTTATATCAGGGTGATCGAATTAGGTTTCTTGTTAATAGAATATCAGCTATACATGCCCAAAGACTTCTAAGAAAGGGATGTTAGGGATACCAGAAGTGAGATCAATGAGTTACAGCAGATCCCTATAGTAAGGGATTTTCCAGATGTGTTTTCGAAAGATTTACCTGATTACCACCAGATAGAGAAATCGAGTTTAATATAGAACTTCTTCCTGGTACAAACCCTATCTCAATTACTCCATACAGAATGGAACCTATAGAACTAAGAGAGTTAAGAGTGCAGTTGCAGGATTTACTGGATAAGGGGTTTATTAAACCCAGTAGTTCACCATGGGGTGCGCCAGTGTTATTTGTCAAGAAGAAAGATGGATCCCTGCAGTTATGCATAGATTATAGGCAGTTGAATAAAGTAACTATTAAGAATAAATGCTCTCTTCCTCGGATTAATGATCTGTTTGATCAATTACAGGAAGCAAGTCATTTCTCTAAGATTGATCTCAAATCTGGGTATCATCAATGGAGGATCCGAAAAGAGACCTACCAAAAAATTCCTTTAGAACCAGATACGGATACTATGAGTTCCTGGTGCTTCCTTTTGGTTTAACGAATGCACCAGCGGCCTTTATGGATTTGATGAATAGAATCTTTAGGCCGTATTTGGATAAATTCCTTGTGGTTTTCATTGATGACATATTGGTATATTCCAGGAGCCAAGAAGAACACGAAAAACACTTGACAATGGTGTTACAAATCCTTAGAGATAATCAGTTATATGCCAAGTTGGCAAAGTGTGAGTTCTGGCTTGACAGAGTGAATTTCCTGGGTCATATAGTTAGTAAAGAGGGGATTCAAGTAGACCCTCAGAAGGTGGAAGCAGTGTCTAATTGGCCTAGACCTAC
>JANZLH020000022.1:6395294-6406965 GCA_026770325.2 Erythroxylum fimbriatum | reverse complement strand
ACTCAACCAAGTGATTTCTTGGTTCAAAATGAAGCTTAGCTCCTCCTCCACCTTTTTACTTCTTGAACTTTCTTCAAGATCCTTCTTGAACTCTTGAAAAATCACAAACCCTAGCACTCTTCTTTTCTTCTCTTCTTTTCTCCCTTACACGACTTCTCTCTCTCTCTTTCACTCTTCAATTTTCGTTCCTCCCCTCTCCAAATGCAAGACAACTTCTCTTCCTCTTCTTCTTATATACTTCTAACTTAACTTAAGCCCAACAAGCCCAAAGCCCACTTACTTCCCTTTCCTTCTTATTCTTCCTCTCATATAACTTAAGCCCATAAACTTCTTATTCAAGCCCATTTGTCTTTTAAAACCCAACTAACACATTTAATTCATTAATTCTTATCACCTAACTTCATTAATGCTATCTTACTTGATTAATGCTAACTTAATTTAATCTATTACTGCTCTAATTTCCCTTAATCATGCTTAATAACATAAAAAAAATTCGGGGCTAACACACTCGATGTTGGTGAGGCCGAGCCGATAGTAGTAGAGGAAGGACCATGAGACGACGTCATATGCGAGGCAACTA
Source organism: Erythroxylum fimbriatum (assembly GCA_026770325.2). Lineage (NCBI taxonomy): Eukaryota > Viridiplantae > Streptophyta > Magnoliopsida > Malpighiales > Erythroxylaceae > Erythroxylum > Erythroxylum fimbriatum. Next base: position 6,406,385 of record JANZLH020000022.1, on the reverse strand, counting down.
GGGAGGCGACTAATAAGGCAAGTGAGAAAATTGGGGGAGTAGGTAACTACGGTGCGCATACAAGGTGAGGCAATAAGCGGATGGGTATAAGTGGTAAGAGTAGAAACATAGGCAACTACGTGTGGGTGGGGTCGAGTAGGTTAAAATGTTTAAGGTTATTTTTCTAAAATTTACAATTTAGTCATTTTTTAAAATTAGATTTTATCTCTATAAATCATTGGTATTTTATTATCAATCGGTACTGAATTATGGTATGAAATTATTCATTTCATAAGTTGGTAATGTACCATTTTTTAGTTGATATGGTAGGTACCACTTAATACGATATCACTTGATATGGTATGATACCTACACCATTTCTTTTCATAACATTTCTTTAACATTTTGCAATTTTAGTATTTTAGCATTAGTTTTGTTAATATTTATAATTAACTTCATTTACATTATAAAATCAACCTTTTTATTTTACACCAATTCATTAGTAGATTAGTACAATAGCACTTGATTAATTCTAGTATCACCCAATCCCTGTCGGAATGATCCTTGAAATTCTCCTTATTTATAACTACTTCGAGCTGTGCATTTGAGGATGAGCAAGTTTTTGTCGTGTTGCTACAGAATTTGGGTGTTTGTAGTTTGAGTAAGTAAGTGTTTTGTTTATTTCATTTTATGTATTTGACTGTTGTTTGTTTGTTTTGTTATTTTGTCATCTTGTAATTAGTTATTTTGTTCCTTTGTGCTTTCTTAGTTTGTATAGCTCTTTCACATTTTCTTTTCTTTTCACATTCTATGGTGCACGATAAGAAGCTCCACTTCCAAGGTCACATTTCCATTATCTAATCCTAAAAAACTTTTAAGAAAGATTAAGGAAAAGGAAGACTCCTTACTTCTACTCGGGAAGCTAGAACAACTTTTTAATAGTCAAATTACTCCTTCCAAAAATGACAAATGAAGAAGAGAATAGGTGAACTATTATGGATTAGACTCTCCTTTAACTTGTGGGTGTAAATCCAGCCATTGTTATACCATAATAACGACTCAACATTTCACTATTCCACCAAAATCGACCAAATAATATAAAATGAAATGCAATATTTATGCAAGAGTTATGAAGATGCAAGTGCTTATTTGGAGGGTTCCCTTGACTTATGTGAAACCTTCAAGATTGATGGAGTCTTGAATGATATGGTGTGTTTGTATCTATTTACATTTTCAATCAATAGTGATGCAAAAGTTTGGTTAAGGAGTTTATCGACTGGTTCCATTATAACTAGGAAATAAATGGTTGAGAAATTTTATGAGAAGTATTTTCCATTAGGCAAGGCAACAAAGATGAGAAGTGACATCTCTAAGTTTTTCCAATAACACAACAAAACTTTTTTCGATATATGAAAGAGGTTAAAGGACTTGCTTAGGAAGTGTACTCAATATGGATTTCCATTATGGTTACAAATTGAGACATTCTACTATGGTTTTAATCCATAAGGCAATCTTTGGACGTGATCGTCAGGGTTTATGATATAAGAAGAGTTTCAAGGAATTCTTTGATTTGATTAAGGAAATGACAATGAATAATATCAATGGTAAAAAAAAAAGGAATCTTAAGGGCCCTTTTGGTGTGCATGAGATGGATCAAATGACAATGATATTGGCTCAATTGGAAAGGCTTACTAAGAAGGTAGACTTCATTTCATAAGCAAAGCCTATGCAAGTGATGATATGTAATTTATACGTGGTGGTGGACATATAAAGGAGGAATGACAAGTAGCCAACCCTTTTACTGAACTTAGTCATGGTGGCACCTTATCTTCCTCTTTAGAACAAGTTAATTATGTGAAAAATTTTCTTAAGCAACCATAATATAATCCTTTCCCTAACACATATAACATGGGATGGCAAAATCACTTCAACTTTTCTTGGCGCAATCAATATGGGCTAGGACCACCTCCTCCCAATTTCTAATAACAACCCCAAGCAAGGCAACAAAGGACTGTGAGTAATGAAGAGCTTAAAAATTTTATAGCAAGTATGGAGGTAAGGACTCAAAATTAAGATGTCACTTTTAGAAGTTTTTAGTCATCACTTAGATCATTTACTAAGCTACTTTTGAAGATGCCACAAAGGGAACTCCTAACTTATACATAAACCAACCTGAGGGAGTAAGCATAGGCCATCATTTTGAGGAGTAGGAAGGAAATAGAGTTTAAGGATCCAAGGAAGCATAACAAGAAAGAGACAATTCTAATTTAAGAAGAAGTGGTTGTGAAAGAAAAAGAAGAAGAATATAAGGTTTAAGAAGAGGAACATAAAGTCAAAGGAAATAAATCAATAGTGAGAGAATATAAGCCAACTATCCCTTACCCCTAAAAGCTTAAACACCAACTCTTTAATAAATAATTTGGTAATTTCCTTCCACTATTTCTTTAAATTCATATAAGCCTTTTGTTAAAGTTTTATTACATATTCCACAATATACAAAGTTCTTTAAAGAGTTAGTTAGTAATAAGAAACTTTTGAGTAAGACGGTAGTGGATAGATTTGTTAAGGAATGTGTAAACATTTGTTAAATAAAGTGTGAGAATGTGCTTTTCGTTGATTTCGTAGTATTTGATATGGATGAAGATTTTGATTTTTCCCTAATATTAATTCGATCTTTTCTTACAAATGTGAAAGCAATGATTGATGTTTATAGAGGTTGACTATGTCTTAGGATTAATGATAATGAAGTCGCATTTAAATTTCCACAAGCTATGAAAAATCCTATTGAGAGTGATGATGCTAATGTTATTAAACTAACCAATCAAATGTGGTCCCACCCTTTGTATGATAGTTTGGGAAAGGACGCTTTGGAGAATGCCTTAACTCTTGGAATGGAAGTCGAAACTGATGATGAGTTGGTTATAACTTAATTATCATATTTTCAAGAGCTAACCATTTATCACAAGGCAAATATGAGATCATTTAAAGATTTGGATTGACCATCTAACCTACTAATGAAGCCATCCATTGAAAAACCACCGAAGCTAGAGCTTAAACAACTCCTACCTTTACTAACTTATGCTTTCTTAGGAGAAAACTCTACGCTTTTGGTTATTATTGCAGTGGATTTGAGTAAGGACAAGAAGGAAAGGTTATATGAGGTGTTAAGGAAATATAAGGGCATTTAGGTTGGAAGATACCAGACATCAAAGGTATTAGCCCCTTATTTTACACCCACAAGATACATATGAAGAAAGGACATAAGCTGGTAATGTAAACACAAAGATGATTGAATCTAAATATGAAAAAGGTAATGAAGGATGAAGTCATTAAACTATTGGACATGGGTATTATTTATCCCATTTATGATAGTTCTTGAGTAAACCCAACTCAGGTGGTCCCAAAGAAAGGTGGGATGATAGTGGTACCTAATAAAAAACAAGCTTATTCCTACTCACACAATCACGGAATGGAGAGTGTGTATTGAATATAGAAGTTTGAATGACACGACTAAGAAGGATCATTTTCCATTGCCATTCATTAAGCAAATGTTAGAGCGGCTTGCGGGATATACTTACTACTAATTCTTGGATAGGTATTTAGGCCACTTACAAATTCCAATTGTACTTAAAGATTAGGAGAAGACATACCAAAATTCTTGGATGGGTATTTAGGCCACAAACAAATTCCAATTGTACCTAAAGACTAGGAGAAGACAAATTTTACATGCCCCTATAGTCGAGTTATAAGAGGATGGCCTTTGTTATATGCAATGCTTATGTAACATTCCAAATGTGTATGATTGTTATTTCCTATAACCTAACCGAGGAGTGCATAGAGGTTTTTATGGATGACTTCCCCATCTTTGGTGACTCCTATGATCATTGTTTGGGAATTTTAAGGAAAGGGATAAAGAGGTGCATTGAGATGAACTTAGTGTTGAATTAAGAAAAATATCATTTTATTGTGACTGAACACATAGTATTGTTGGATAAGATCTCAGAAAAGGGAATTGAAGCTGATAAAGGCAAGATACAAGCTATTGAGAAGTTACCACCTCTTAATTTAGTACAGGATATAAGAAGCTTATTGGGACACATAAACTTTTATAAGCAGTTCATTAAGGATTTCTCAAAGATTGCTAGGCTATGGACTAACTTCCTTAAAAAAGATGCGGAGTTTGATTTTAGTAAAGAATGCTTTGAGGCTTTCAAAACTTTGACAGAAGAGTTACTGGGTGCCTATCTTAGTTGGTCTGAATTGGGATTTGCCCTTTGAGATAATGTGCGACACAAATGCTTATGCAATATGAGAGGTTTTAAAGAAAAAGAAAGGCAAAATTTTTTAAAACCCATTTACTATTATAGTAAGATACTTATTGAGACAACAAAATTACACAACAACTGAAAAAGAGTTGCTAGCATTATTGTTTGCCTTCAACAAAATTTTTCTCGTAGTTGATCCTTTCTAAGGTGATTGTGTGCACAATCATTCTGCATTGAATTACTTATTGACAAAAGAAGAAGCAAAGCCAAGATTAATTTGATGAGTGCATTACTTCAAGAGTTTGACTTAGAAATAAGGGATAAAAAAGGGGTAGAGAATCAAGAGATAGGCCATCTTTCTCATTTGGATAACATTCGTTTGAAAAGTTTGGATAAGGAAATTTATGTCACTTTTTCAGATGAGCATTTAATGGCAGTTAAGGTAACCTCTAACATTCCTTGTTTTTCCAATTTTGCTAACTATTTGGTAACCAACATTCTTCCACATGGTTTGACTTATAATCAAAGTAAGAAGTTCTTTTATGATTTGAAAAACTACATGTAGGAGGATTTGCATTTGTTCAAAGTTTGTGTAGGCCAAATGACAAGGCGTTGTGTCCCAGAACATGAGAAAAGATTGATCTTAGAGTGTTTTCATTTGAGGTAAGTGGGTGGATACTTTAGAGCACAAAAGACAAAAGCAAAATTCCTTCATTTCAGATTCTATTGGCCAACACTTTTCAAATATGCCCACAACTTCGTGGTAAAGTGTGATAGGTGTTAAAGTTTAGGTAATATATCTCGTAAACATGAGCTTCCCTTGAACAATATAATTGTGTGTAAATTGTTTGATGTTTAGGGGATTTATTTTATAAGACCTTACCGTAACTCATTCAGAAATAAGTACATTTTAGTTGTTGTCGATTATGTTTCCAAATGGGTTAAGGTAATGGCAACCCTAACTAATGATTCTTAGGTGGTTGTTAAGTTCTTGAAAAATATTTTTACTAGATTTAGCACACTTAGAGTTATTATTAGTGATAGAGGTTCACATCTTTTATAATGATCAATTTCATAGGTTATTGAGCAAATACGAGGTTAATAATAAAATGGTTTTGGCTACCACCATCAAAATAGCATGCAAGCTAATATTTCAAATAGGGAACTAAAAAGGATTCTTAAAAAATTATTGAATCTAATTGGAGAGATTAGGTTAATAAATTAGATGATGTGTTGTGGGCTTATAGGACGACATTCAAGATGTTGATTAGGATGTTATCGTATCGTTTAGTTTATAAGAAGGCTTGTCACTTACTGATTGAGGTTAAGCGTAAAGCCTATTAGGCCATAAAGTTTATAAACTTTGATTTTAAGTATGCAGGTAAGAATAGGACTTTTTAACTCACAAAATTAGAAGAATTCCACCTTAACGTATATAAAAGCACCAAATTCTATAAAGATAAAACTAAGAGATGCCATGATCATATCATCCATTATAGGGAGTTGAAAGTTAGTGATCAAGTGCTCTTATATAAAACAAGACTTCCCCTCTTTCTGGGCAAGCTTAAGTCAAATTGATTTGAATCATTTATAATTTCAAACGTTACACCTTTTGGTGTGATTAGGTATCATACCTTGAAAAAAGGAAGTTCAAGGTAAACAGACAAAGACTCCAGCACTACTTTAGAGGGTTCATTGATGAATCAAAGGTCATCCTTAACTTTGTAGGTATGTGATAATGGAGGTTTTATTGAGCTAAGGACATTAAACAAGCACTTACAAGAGGCATCCTGTGCCTTTAATTTTATTTTGTTATTGCTTTTTGTTAGTGCTTTATGCATTTCTTCTCTTACATTTCATTTTGTTTCATTTTATCCTAACTTTTTGTTGTTGGATTTATTTTAATTTTCAGTCACAACATGCATTTTTTAATACTTGTTTAAGTGTTTTTTAATGCAATACTTGACCTATAATATATATTTGATGTGTATTTTTACAGGGGTTCATTGAGCTATAGCCACAGTGCTTAAAGTCATAAATGTGGCTAATGAAAATAACATAGGAAATTTGGTGCAGAAATTTGGTCGCTCATGAAATTTAGTGAGGCACTTTTGTGCGGTTATGAAGCTTTGCTTCATTGGTTTCACATTACATGTCGTGGTGACCTAACTTGCAGCCTCAGTGAATGGCTATGATTTGTTGGCCATCTTTATCTTCTTTTAAAAACCAAAATTGTAACCACACCCAATCCTTAAAAATCGTCCATCAACCCTTAAAATTTTCATTGGCCTAAGCATTTCATTTTATATCACACAAAACCCATTCGTCTAGTTCTTTAAAAATACTACATTTACAAATTAGCAAAACACATTCAAAACACCACATTTTTAATTCTAATACTTAAATTTTTATGTATTTGGTTGTTGTTTGTCTTGTTTTATGTCTTAGGTGGTGAAATAACCCAAGAAAACAAAATGAAAAAGGGCTTCGCCATCCTCATAAGGTAAGGAACCGACAAAGCAACCAAGAAAAGAATCCATTAACAATCATCCATATTTGAAATTTAAGGACCTTAAGAATAAGGAAAGGTATGCAATTCTTTTAAAAAGGTCCTTTGGTCCATAAGAATACTTGGATTTTTTATGTTAGAGGAGTTAGGATTGTAAAATTATGTTGAAAACATGTTTGAGGAAGGTGGTTTCACTTTAACGTATGAGGTTAGAGAGGTAGGATTTAAGGAATTAACCTATTACTTTTTGTCTACATTTAAGTTTGATGATAAAGATGTTCGGCATGGTCACACAAAGTGTATCAGATTTAGACAAGCCTCAAAAGTGCATAAAATGTCAAGTAATGAGTTCGGCTATCATTATGGGGTATTGGACAAGTTCTATTGGTCTTCACCCCTACAAGTCAATGCTTGCCTTCATTAACTAGTGTAAGGCACGAGATATTACATTTTGATTGTCAAAAGTTTTGGCGTGACTTAATAGGGGAGAGTAAACCTTATAACTCAGCAAATTCAAGGTGCAATTTTTTTAAAAGACACTCAGACACTGAGGTATATCAGTGATTGACAAAATTTTTAACAAAAGGAGGTAACGATGAAAGTATTGTGAACTTGAATGATTTAATTTACTTGTATTTCATATGAAATGGGCTTAAAAGTAATGTGGGTGTTGCTTTTTATTTTAAGAGGGTAGCTAATGAGTAATTTTATGTTTTGAACCACAAGTGCGTGGTATAGATGTAACTAGCATTAGTAAGTATGGGTCGATCTCACGAGGATTAAAATTACTAGTGCTTACCATCATCCTATCATCTAGTATAACAAATTATGGTGTTTAAGATAAATCAAATTTCAAACTAAAACAAGGAACTAAAATAGATGAACACAATTAACTAACTTGGACAAAGATTAAACTAAGAAACAATCAAGGAAAATAGTGGTATTTGGATTTAGAATCCGTTAAGATTTCTCAAGAAATCATGATTTCACTACTCAATTTAATCTACAGTTTATTAGACTATAGAAATTCCTATCTTGTGTTAATATCTTTCTTAAGACTATTAACACTTAACTCGCAATTGATTACTAAAATCTCTTTCTAGTTAAAACCCCTAAGATTGCATCAATCTATTCGTGGATTTCACTATTAGGTTTGACCATAATCTAAAGGATTTATGTCAACTTATCTCTAGGTTTAGATGCAACTCCTTTTAATTATGATATATCTATTTATATAAAAGGAAACCTTAATGTCAATTGTATGAAATCATACATGAAATAACACGCTAGCAATATTAGTTCAATTATAATTAAGAATACATAATTAAATCTCAATGAAACCAAAGAATAAATTAAGTTAAAACAAAATCACCCCAAGGTTTACCCCAAGGTTCATCTAATCTAAGTACTAATACAAGCTTAGTTCAAAAATCACAACATTAAGGCTAAAGGAAAAAAAAAACTAAAAGAATCATGATGAGATCTCTTTTAATCTTCATAAATCCAATCCTACTATGTTTCCTTATGTTTTCTTCATTCTATCTATTGTTCTAGGTTGACAATATCTATTTTCTCGAGCTCCCTTGAGCCCATTCAAACCTCCTATTGATTACCTTTACTTTCTTTTTGTTTTCCCCCTTTATAGGTTGAAATTAAGGCTTATAGAGTGGACACAATCACTCACATGGCTGTGTAAATGACTAAGTCCCTCAATCTTGCTTCAATCCTTAAAAATTATAATGAAACATGATCCCAGAGGGCTACACGATCTACATGGTCGTGTCCTTCATCAGCACGGGTCCCTCTAGAGTAGCTCTAATTCTACCATTTCTGTCCCAATTTCACCCTAATTTTACTCCTTTTTATTTGTAAAGGTACATAGGACCTAAAATGCAATCAAAACAAGATAAGTGCCAAAAATAATAAGAAAATATCATATAAACAATCAAAATACATTAAACAAGGGATTAAAAATATAATCTATTTAGTATTTATTAAATTCTCCCAAACTTGATCATTTTCTTATCCTCAGGTAGATCAATGTCATTACTCTCAACTTAATAAGAAACAACTCCAAGAAAGAATTAAACTAAAATAAAATATTTGTGAAGATTTTCCATTATTCATTCAATTATAAAGTTTTTTAAATATTAAGCAATTTGTTACTTGCATCAAATTATAAATCAATCCAATTCAATCCATAATACTTCAAATTTCAACTCAATTTATTCCATTCTACTTAATGAATAAAGTGTGAATAAGAAAGATGCTAAGACCTTTAAACTTTTTCATACCCCTTTTTAAAAACAAAACATTAAATTTAAACAATATAGTAGTATTAAGAAGCATGTTTAAAAAGTCACCTATCTTTTTTATCAGAGAGTAGACACCTTGTCATGAATAACATCTGGTTACTCAACTAGGTCACTCTCTCAAATGGCTACTACCACCACTCTTTAAATTAGATCTTTTTATTGTACAAAGCCAATAGAGTGAAATTATTTATGCTCATTTATTCACATATAAATATTTTTTTTCTTTTCTTTTTTATATGTGGGGCCATAAAAATGCTAAAAAAAGATTTTACATTTAACTCAACATATGTACAAATTATACATAAAGTATCATAATGCAAATTGAGTATCCATTCTTAAAATTAATGGACTAAATTGAAATCAACTTAATCATTAAAACTCCTAACTATTTGCCTAAACAAATTAAGTCATAATTACAATTAAAAAAATTCCTGAGTTGTTCATTATTATGCTACTTATAATAACATCAACATGCTTAACTGCTAAGTCTTTACCCCTAAAATTAAGTTGTACATTGTCCTCAATATACAAAAGATGTAAGAATGATGAAAAAAAAAGAAAAGGAGAGGGTGTGGATAACTGTCTTCTTATAGAAAAAGATTTCTCGCCTTGTCCAATATAGTTAACATCTATCCAATGCTAATGGAATCTTTTATACCCCAAAACAAAGGGTGATGTTACCTTTATAACATGTAGAACTCCATTAAATCCCAAGTGACAAAATTAGAGCCATCAAACTAAAAATATGAAAATAACTAAACTACTGATGAAAATCCTACAAACTTCTCAATAAAAACAAAAACACCTAATTATTGGGTTGCCTCCTAACTAACGCTTTTTTATGAGTCTTATAGTTGGAGTTCTTAGTAATCAAACTGGATCTATAGTTAGTGGCTTGCTTTTGACCATTTTTTCACATAAGGGTTTACTAGCCCACATATAGGACACATGCTATAAGATAATAAGGATATAAGGTATCAAATTAATAAAACAAATGAATCTATTAATGTTCTTTTTAGTAAAAAACTTATCTTCTATTGGCTTTGATAGTTTGTTTTATAGGAAATAGGAGCCCTCTATACTTAATATTAATATCAATAATTCCTCGATAGCCTTTTATTTGGCTCCTCTTCGTCATCTCCCTCTTTCTTGTCTTCCATCTCCTCTTCCTTCTCTTCTTAAATAGAAACTTCCTCTATGTCTCCAACCTCTTGCTCCTCTTCACTTTATAAAGTTATAGTATTCACATGTCCCCTTAAAGTTATCTCAATGTATCCATATAAAACAATCACCTCATTAAATCTAGTTAAGGCAACCTTTTGTAAAGCATTGCCTTTCAGGAGGACATCTACAAGATGCTGATAAACCTCTTACTGTTGTTGTTATAGAAATCCAAATGAAACATGATCGTTCCATGCCAATTTGTAATAATTGCTCCACTATGGATTATAAGTATTCTTATAACTAATTTGAATGTTCCCACATATAGCTCGATGTTTGAAATTCATGATTAGGGTGATCATCCCTACAAATGTCATAACACATCATGGATGTCGATTGAGCTATCAAATATAAGTCATCGTGCCCCTAGTTTTAAGTTTCTAAAGCTACCATAAGTGATGACGTACCATAGTATCTTTAAGAATACTATCCTCTCTATCCTTCCATCATGTTTGGTAGCTATAATGTTGATTACCCAAATCTTGAAAATAAGCCACAAACTCAAGATCAAGAAAGAAAGTTAAAAGGAAAAAATAAATATAAAATAAAAGAAATAAAACTACCTAAAAAGAAAAAATAACTGGATTAATAAAAATAAGGTCTTCCTAATATTCTAATCCTTAGCAATGGTACCAAAAATATGAATTGTAATTTTATGTTCTAAACCTCAAGCCTACGGTGTAGTTGTAACTAGCATTGGTACGATGAGTTGATCCTAAAAGGACTAAAATGTAACATCCCGTTACTGGTAGCAAGGGTACTATAGTCTTATTGGGTCGAACTGATAGATTTTATTGCATTC
>JANZLH020000022.1:6350679-6361244 GCA_026770325.2 Erythroxylum fimbriatum | reverse complement strand
TTTAGGCAGTTGCGTTCTATAACTTCCTTAGACTGATACCTCCGACTTCTTTTGTCTACTTTTCGCTTCGCATAGCTTCCGTCTGCTTTTCTACTTAGCCTTCGTCTGCTTTCTTTCTTCGTATAACTTCCATCTGTTTTTCCGTAAAGCTTCCGTCCGCTTTTTCGTAAAGCTTCCGTCTGCTTTTTCTACCTAGCCTTCGTCTGCTTTCTTTCTTCACATAACTTCCGTCTGTTTTTCCGTAAAGCTTCCGTATGCTTTTTCTTACTATACTTTCGTCTGCCTTTCTTAAGTTTGCGTCTGCTTTTCTTCTACTAGTTTCTGCTTCGTCTGTTTTCTGCTTCGTCCGTTTGTTCTCAGCATTGCTTCATCTGATTGTTCTCCGTATTGCTTCGTCTGATTGTTCTCCGTATTGCTTCGTCTGATTGTTCTCCGCATTGCTTCGTCTGCTTTTTCATTTTGTCTTGTTTTTGTTTGTCATCAAAATCATTCAATACGTAAAGTCAAATTTGACTTAACATATCCTAAAGATGCAAATGCATATCCATATGGAGTGCATGATATGACAAAATTGGCTTATTTGCATGAGCCAGGAGTCCTCCATACATATTGTTTTTGTTTAGTGTTTAGATTAATTCATTTGTATTCTATATGAAATGGAGGAAGACAATGTAGGCGAATATTTTAGCTAGTTATTTTTTGTTTTTGTATTTTGAATATGTTAAAGGTTGAATTTTACAAGTCCTTGTGGACTATATAGCATATATAAATGCACTTTTTTAGTTGTTTACATTTGATAGTACATACGCAATTAAGAAATGAATTAATGTATATTGGATGTTACCTATTTAATGATAAGAGTTTGCTTTTACGTTAACATATTATTGGTAATGAAAGAATAAATTGTGGTTTTTAGTATTACAAATTATTTCCTAAAAAATCCAATTCATTTCCTTATAAAGATTCAAACTATTGTTATATCCATTCAAAATGGTTGTTATAGTTTGAGAATGTTTTGTTTCCTTAGTTAAAATTTTAAGCAACATTATTCATTCTGTTACCTAATTTTTTTAGTTGCCTTACACCTATAACAGTGCCACTTTATTTAACATTATGAATTTTGTATCCTTAATAAAAAGACAATAATTGTACTTACAGTTACGTTTTTGTCTGGTGCCTAAAACTAAGTTTTGCTGTAGTAAAATGTTATGATTAGACATAGAGTATATAATTACTATTTACTCTATTTGAGTCCACTAATATTAGTTTCCATTATTAATAATTGATTTTATTAATAACATTTGAAAATTATTTTGCCATTTCACCTTAGTTCGGGATTTTTTAAACTAATACGAAACAAGAACAACATAACATTCTTTCTAATTACTTTAATCACTCAACTACCTCTATATGGTTCATACTATATCTTATAACTACCGAATGGGCTACTATTGAATAAGATAGATCACGAATAGTATCAAAATATAATAATCCATATATGAGATAATTTAAATCACAAGCCAAATGATTACTTATACAATCATGACAATGAGAATTCTATCTACATACAAATAATGTTCTAAACATAATTGTTATAAAGGATAAATTTGGTAAACCTGCTCCCTAATAAGCATCCACACATTTGTGAGTATCTTCATACTTTGTTCTGTGAGATCGAATACTTTTTCATAGAAAAAAACATAACACGTTCTAGTTTTTTATGCTTTAGTAACATCCAATCTCAATATAACAATAATTAGAAACAATTTAGGGATAATACACAAACACAATATGAATTTCATGATTATAATTCATTATAATTTTATTTACAATGTACATTTATCTGATGGAATTTATCTTATTCATCAATTTATTAAAAGAATATTCATAATATAAAAAATAACTTTAAATAATTAGTCACTAAATTATAACCAACTAATTGATTGTAGGATATAAACCAACAATCTTTCATTTAGACTAAGCTAATCGTTTAAGTATCTTATACTATATCATCATACAATGATCATGCTACTCTTGGGATAGTGGTCTAGTGAAAGAATTCTACACATGTCTCTATAGTGAACACTAGCTTAAATTTTACAACTTTTATCTCAATTATCATTATAATTAAGAGAAATTGTCTAAATATATACTTGGATCTTTAATGAGATCTTAGCTCTTTTTGCATTACAATATATTACTGTCTAAACAATATAATAAACTATACGAAGTTTATTAAAGAACTTTGTGATCCAAATAATCATTTTCACTAAATGAATAATGCATTAAGGCTTGATTAGTAAATAATGCTACATTATAACCTTTTGAATCTAAAAATAATATTTCTTTAAATAAAACATACCTTAATTAGGACTTACTTCTGTCAAACCGAAGTTAATATCCATATGATATTGAACTCAAATATCAACTTATACATAGAATAACTCTTGTCAAAACATATTTTTATGTTATTCCTAATCTTACCTCTAAATTCATGTGATCATGAATTTGCTTATTTGACTCATACAAATTTAGTCAAGTAAGACACATTATTATAAACCTAAACATGTTCAGGTTAAAGTGACCTTGAATTTTGCTTAACAAGCCTAACAATAAATAAAATTTTGGTTTATTCTTATAATAATGAAAGATAACAGTCATGTTCTAAACATGTAGTTAATATTTTAATGAGGGGTTTACTTTTTTGTCTCCTCGAATAAAAAAATGCATATAAAATGTTGTTCATATAAACATGTCATGCATACATAATATTTCAAATAAAGTGAAATCATGCAATTTCTCATGCAAATATAATCAAATTACAAGCATGAAATATCACGTGTTCTTTGATTTTAGTTATTAATCTTTATAATCTAAAATACTATTTTTAACTACTTGGATAAGTAAATTAGATTAAGCATATAGATTCTTAAATGAATTAAATTCCTATTCTAAATAGAAATTTAATATGAAGTATAGATAGTTTTCAAAAGTGAATTGCAAACTGTTTCTTTTTATCTCGACTCCTTTAATAAAATTTAATTGAAAACACTTTCTAATGAATTACTCTTTTTACTTATTGTAAGTTTGAATTTTTTTTTAAAAAATTTAACAGGTATAACATTCTAATCCAATTAAAAATAATTTCTAATATTAAAGGAAAACCACTTTAAAAATTAAATAAAATCCTTTTTAATTAAAAAATCCTCTATTATTTAGAGATTATTTTTTCAATTGATTAGAAAATCATTCTTTAATATATTAGAAAACTATTTTTAGAAATATTTAAAAAGCTCAAATTTTTAGTTAATAAATAAAAATACCTTTCTAAATTTAATCAAGACAAATAAAAATTTCAATAAATCAAAACTTATTACTCAAATAAATGAAGAAACAATTTCTAAATAAACCCAAAAAAAACCATTTTATAAATAAATAAAATAATAAATTAAATTTATTTTAATCAAATTGAAATAAATGAATTTAACTAAGAAACATCTTTTCTAATTAACTAAAAAAATAAAATTTCTTAATTATAATAAAGTCTAATTAATTAATTTAAACCTAATTAAAATATAATTAAATCTAATTTTAAAAATAAGTTTTCTAAAACTTATTAATAAAGTGTAACGCTCAAACTTTTCTCAGTTAACATTTGAATCTCATCATTAACTTGTAATATATATGTCTTGGTCCTGGACAGGCCAACAACTAAAACGATTCTGCATATAAGAATGTCAAATAAAAATGGTCGGATTAAAGTTGATAGCATAATATGCTAAGCAGCAGACATCTAACAAATTCCTAAATTTATAAAACCCAGCGTCTGTCTTCCCTGCGACTTCTAGCTTAGTGATTCTCTTACGATTGGCAATATTATACCTATTCAACTCGTGCTCAATTTAAATATAATATTTTAGAAATGAGTTGATTGAATTTTGAAAAAAAAAGTTATTTTAAGTTATAAATTTAAAATTTTATAAACTTAAATTATATTACTTTAATATTCAGATAAGCCTAACCTAATTCAACTTGATTTAAGTACGTTGGTTTTGAGTTCCAGCATTCAAGAGACTATTCATTTTAGCTAGTGATAAGAACTTCTTTGACTTTGATAATTAGACAAATAACTTATATATCTTTGGAGAGTAAAGATCTGCATATGAAACTTTTTACCCATAAATGAATATGTGTTAAAGCATGAAAGATAGGGTTATTCATTAAAGATAGCACAAAGTAATGACTACAACCTCATCTGATGGGTCCTCGGCAACTTTTGCTTCAGCATCTCTCGTAAGAACTCTGTTGAGGACATGCTCACTCTTTAATTCCTCAAGCCACACTACCTCCATCAAGTTGGACAGAGGCAATTATCTGGCGTGGGAATCAGTAGTGCTACCATTGATTAAAGGGAATCTTATTCAATCTCACATCGACGACACCCAAGTCACTCCTCCACGTCTTGTTTCTGGAGACACAGGACTGATTTCAATCCCAACTTTTGATGAGTGGTATTCTCTCGATCATCTTTTAGTTGGACGGTTGAGGAGCACCATGACCCTAGAGATAGGAGCCCAACTCCTACACTGCAAAACTGCCCGAGAATTATGGGTTAGTGCACGAGAGCTTACTTGCGCCTTGATAAAGTCACGGGTGATGATGCTCAAGTCAGAGCTCCATCAAACCCGTAAAAATGCTCTCAAGATGGAAGAGTATCTCACCAAAATGAAGACCATCTCCGATCAACTAATGCTGATAGGAGCTCTTGTAACAACTGAAGATCTTATTCTTCACACGTTGAACGACCTCGATGCTGACTACAATGCAGTAGTAGTCAAGCTGGTAGATCAGTCAGTTCTTACGTGGATTGATACGCAATCCTAGCCTTCTGTGAACCTAGCTCAATAAAACTTACTCAGCTCATAGTAACTCAGAACGTGGTTCCTGGAGAAGCTCTCATGGCTTACATGGTCGTCGAGGACGAGGATGTAGAGGAGGTTACAATAAAAGTGAACATCCTTACTGTCACCTTTGTGAGAAGCTTGGCCACGTTGTCCCAAATTGCTGTTATCGCTTCAATAAAACACTTCAACCTCCAACTTATAGCCAAAGTTCGAACAACTATCCACCTCAAGTTTGCAACGCTTAAGCTCAATCTCAGTCAATAGCAAATTTGTCTTGGTACATGGACATCGGCGCCACTTACCACGTCATATCTGCCACTGATCAACTTAAATATTATACTCCAGTAGGTAAGACACATCTCTATAAGTGCATTGGTGAGAAACGAGAGTAACTGGTATTGGTTCCACTTCTCTGCCTGTTTCTAATTCAACAACCCAACTGAATGATGTTTTATTGGTACCTTCAGCAACTAAAAATTTAATAAGTGTCAACAAACTCATTAGAGATAATGATATTGATATACATTTCACTAATGATGAATGTGTTGTGAAGGATAAGAAGATAGGCAGATCTCTAGTGCATGGGAAAGCAAAACGAGGACTATATCCCATAGATAGAGTGGCGTGGCAGGCACAGGTGAATAATCTACAAATGGTCATCGCTACTACATCCATTTCCTAGATGATTTCAGTATATATACATGGTTGTATCCACTAAAACATAAAGGAGAAGCCATACATGCATTCAACTTATTTCAGACATATGTTGATAACCAATTTGACACTAAGATAAAGGCTCTTCAGTACGATAATGGAACTGAATATAAACCACTCATTCCTGCTACAAAAGTAGTGGGTATTCAAATAAGATTTACTTGCCCTTACACGTTTGTTTAGAATGGTCGAGCCGAGAGGAAACACCGACATATTGTCGAAATGTACATTGCTTGCTTAAGGTTACCTTCCTCTTAGTTACTGGGTTGATGCCTTTCAAATGGTTGTCTATATCATAAATAGACTGCTAACACCTACTCTAAATGGTTCAAACCCCTTATGTCTATTATACAAAGTTGAACCCGACTACAAGACACTTGAACCATTTGGGTGTACTTGTTACCTATGTTTGAAAACTTACAATGCTCATAAGTTCCAATTCCATAGCCAGAAGTGTGTATATCTTGGCCCTACCTCCATTCAGAAAGATTACAAGTGTCTCTGCACAACTGGACAAATATATACTTCCAGACATGTTGTTTTTGATGCGTCAACATTTCCATGCACTGAAGGTTCCTACATCGCCATTCCATTCGACATCATCTAAGAGTGATTATGTCATCCCAATAATCATCAACTCTCAAGAATATAGGGTTACCACTGAAGATACGACAAAGAATCAAGAACAACATCCTCCCATATTAGACTCTCTAAATCACACAACAAGTCCACTATGTGCACCTTCTTTGACCTCAGAAACAACGGAGAGTCCAACCCAGTTGAATGAGACTCAACATTTGTCCAATCTACAAATCAAGAAAAAAGCGCAGTTAACACAAACATACATCCTAAGAGAACACGTGCGAAGGATGGAGTATTCAATCCCAAGTATCCATTTATTAGGCTCTTAAAAGCTGAGAATCCAATTTCATTGTCTCGAGCTTCAAAACCAAACCCAGTGGCAACTGCGTTGACTTCCCCTCAATGGAAGCAAGCTATGATCAATGAGTTCGAAGCACTACAACAAAATAGGACGTGGACGTTAGTACTTTACACTGGTAAAGAAAAACTAGTCGACTGTAAGTGGATCTGTAAAACAAATTCAAGCCCGATGGCATGATTTTTAAACACAAGGCCAAACTTATTGCAAAGGTTTTTCAACAGGAACCTGTAAATTGGGAAATTCGGTAGTTGGATGTAAATAATGCATTTCTCAACAACTTTCTTCAGGAAGATGTCTTCATTCGATAACTAGAAGGTTTTAAAGATCCACGCCATCCTAAGCATTTTTACAAACTGGTGAAGGCCATTTATGGTTTAAAACAAACACCTCGTGCTTGGTTTGAAAGGAACCCATCATATTGGGTTACATATCAAGCCCTTCAAGCTACCACACTTAATGATCTTCACTGACACTGACTGGGCCACAGATATTGACGATCGTAAGTCTACTGAAGGAATCTGCGTCTACCTAGGGAGTACACTCATCATGTGGGCCTCAAGGAAACAAAGAGTGGTGTAGGTCAAGTTCTGAGTTAGAATATCGAGCATTAGTAGATGGCACAATAGAAGTCAAATGGATATAGTCACTACTTTCTGAACTTGGATTAACACCCTCCATGATATGGTATGACAATTTAAGTGCAAAAGCATTAGCTGCCAACCCTATTCAACACGCTTGCAGTAAACATATAGAAATAGACACCCATTTCATCCAAGAGTTATACCTAGCTGGTGTCATTGATATTGATTACATACCATCTTCTCTCCAGGTTGCAGATTGCCTAACTAAAGCCCTTACATGTACACACTTCATGCAACACAAAGACAAACTCGGCTTTGTTATTACACCCCCTTGTTTGAGGGAGAATGTTAAAGCACGAAAGATAGGATTAGCTAGATGTAAATATAATGATTGCCTATTCATTAAATGCCCTACTGTACAATCTGTTAGTCGCACATAGCACCTTAACACATGTATGGCTTGTATTCATTATGCTCTCTCCTGTAACAAACTTTTGTTGTAAGTATTATTATAAAAAACATTTCTTTGAGGCTCAGTAAAGTGATTGAGCATGTCATTTATATCTTGTGAGCACTTATTTTTTATCTATATGATTTATATTTCTACTATCTAAAAAAATTAAGAACATTATAAGTAAGTTATAATGCCTTCATAGTGATTATAGGTATCTGTCTAAATGTGAAGAAAGAAAAAAAACAGTAAAAGGAAATAATATTATAAGTTTGGAAATAATGCTATAAAAAATTTGAACGGAAAATAAAAATTAGTAGTGTCTAGATATTCTGATGCAAATTAATAAACAATTTTGTAATGTTTAATATAATTTTACACTCAATATTTGAATGAAATGGATATATTTATCCAATCTTATAAAATTGAAAGCATCTGATCATCAAAATGTTCCATGCAACATTCCTCCCTGTTAGTAATGTGTTAGTTGGAAAAGACAGGCAACTCTTTTAGGTGTAAAGTTAAATCCTTATATTATGATTTGAAGAATCCAAAATGACCTATTAGACTTATCTTAGAAATCGCTCAAGTCCCTACAAGCTAAATCTTTTGCGTATAATAGCAAGTTATTCTTAGGTCTCTTCCCTATTTTTCTTCTCCTCTTCTTTTTGCATACCCCATTCTTGAGTCAGGAAAAAATGTTTTAGAGGTTAACTATCTCCTTTTTTTTTAATTAAATTTCAAAATTTTCAATGAATAAATATACTCTCCTTCTTCAATTCTATTTTAATTTGTTTAATTTTATTCATTTTACTACATATTGATTTTATGACTAAATGAACTTTTAATCCGATTTTCAAAAGATCAATTCTAATTCTAATATTTTTACTAAAAATATATGTCAACTTCTAATGTTTTGAAACATTCAAGAAGATGATAAAAGTTATTCTTAAATTGACTAAATCCTTAACAAAAAAAAAATTCGTTAATTAAATGTTGTGTCAATATTTATATAACAATCTTTTTATTTTTTAATATTTATGTGAGACCTACAATATCATAGGTTTCATTCACTTAAATTAAATTTAAATTATAATTAGCCCAATCATTTCTAATTCTATATTAACTATAATAAATTTCAATAAATCTTAACTAATCCTAGTTAATCATAATTAACTATAATTTAAGATTAATCTTAAATAAATTTAATTAAATCTAAAAATTACTCTAATTTAACTTAATTAATCCTAATTTCTAAATATTTTAACTATCCCTACTCTAAATTTTTCAATATAAACCAAAGGTCAACCAATCTTGTTCTTTGCTAGAGTTTTTTAATTATAGTCTCCTTTTTCATGATTTATGGATTAAGAATAAATTTGGCGTGGTTCCATAAAAAGGTAGAAAATTTATAACATTTATCATATATGGTTTTGTTGTTTGATGTATGTTATAGAAGTAATAGGAGATCTAGTTTTATAAAAAAAAAGCAGTATGTTAAGAAGGTAGAATTGGTCTTTGTTATTTCTACAGTTCTAATTAATGTTATTCATTGATTTTGCAAATATTGGATTTTGCTTTTATATGCTGTTGGTTGTTGTACAGAGTTAATATTTAGAAACAAATTGAAGAAGAAGAGAAGGAAAAGCTTCAAAAGTTATGTTAAAAGGATTGATTTAATTTAAATACCATAGTATCACCTTGATTTTATATGGTAGTATTATAGATCTTATATAAACAATAAAAATTTAAGAAAAGAAATTATAGTGTAACTCCTAATTAACATACTCATAATTTAACTTAAGAATAAATTTCTAAGGCAAAAGGGTTAAAAAAAGAACTAAAACATTAAAAAATAATTCAAACCTTATATAAACATTTCAGAAAAAAGAACTCTTAAATTAATAGAAAGTTAACCTTTCTATCAAATATTTTTTAGATGAAAAATTTAATTTCTTTTCTATAAGAACCATTGCCAAGTAGGCAATTTATCTTACATGGGTCCAATAAAATTTATAAACTCTTAAATTAACTAATATTTTTACCCATTGATCCTTCTACTTCTTCACACTAACTATTTAACCATCACTCTTGCTGTTGGGCCCCATTCTCGAATCCCAACCGTAGTGTTGGACCCCGTTCGCGGAACCCAACAATCCGAAACTGAAAACGAAAAAAAAACGCAAGCGGACTCCCACAGGGTTATCCCAACGAACCCTAAATTAAACAAGACAACAAGGAACGGCTTCGAAAACGGACAAAAACGCAAAATACCAAAGCTGACCCGAGAATGTCCGTTAAATGGACATCGAATGGCCAAACTGCCCAAAATTCTCCCGACAATGTCCGTTAAATGGACATGCATGTCCGTTTAATGGACACACGTTAGGCGAAAACCCCAATCTTACCCGAGAGTGTCTGTTAAACGGATCTTCATGTCCGTTTAACGGAAATGGGCTGGGCAAGAGGGTTAAGACATCCGAGAAGGTCCGTTAAACGGACACTCCGTTTAACGGACAAACACTGGACAAGGAGACCAAATCCACCCGAGAGTGTCCGTTAAACGGACATACATGTTTGTTTTACGGACACACACTGGACAACAAGTCTAGGCCTCCTTCTAAGCCTTTCCAAACCTCCAACTTCTAACCAACCACCAAACACACTCCTAATTTCCTCAAAACAAACCCTTCGATCACAATACAACTTCAAAGCCATCATAAACCAATCTACATGCATTCAATCTCCAAAAATCTCCTCATCCACAATTGACAATCACAAACCAATATACTCAATCACACACCTTCAACATGTGCTCACTTTGGAACTCACATCATCATATAGAAAGACACTTTGCAAAATCTCATTTCATTTCCAAAATCATTGAGGTTCATTCATAGCTTTAAAGTACATATCGACATTTCATCAGAACTTTACACAAGATTCAAAATACATTTGATGCACAATGTTCA
>JANZLH020000022.1:6289592-6306068 GCA_026770325.2 Erythroxylum fimbriatum | reverse complement strand
TTGTTACTAGTCGGGCTGGGCTGGGCCGTCCTAAATCCACTATTAGGGGGGGTGATGGGTTCACATGAGAGAATGATAATAAGAATATGAATAAATATAGTGAGGAATGAGCATGAATATTATCATTATAATTATGATGGTTGGTTAAGAGGAATGATTGATTACCATTATCATTGATACTGATTGATTTGCAAAAAAATTAAAAAATAAAAATTTATTATATTTTAATTAACCAAACACCCAATGTGAGGAAGTCATTTCTTGTTATAAAAAATGCAAAGTGAAATCAAAGAAGTCATTCTTGAATTTTCAATCAAGGAAAGAGCACAAGACGTATGGCACGAGATTTACGTCCAAAGTCCAAACACTTGCCATGAAACATCGTTTATGTCATAATGTAATATGAGTTCAGATCTTCTGTATAATATTATGATATTTTATTGTATCCAATAAATCTCAGTCATTTATTTATGTGAGTTTCACATGAGTTTCACGTGAGTCCCGTAAAATAAATAGCTGAGATTTTTTGAAAAAGAATAAGACAAAATAATATTAGACAGAGGATCTAAATTCATGTAATCTACGTCTAGAATGTAGATACATACTATCACGCATTTGTGTACACATGTGGCCCACTTGCTTTTTTGCTTCGATTTGTTTTGTCTTCTTTCTTCTTGGACTCATTTACAGCTGTCCGAATTGCCGCTTCATAATCGTACATGACATGTATGTATGAACATATGCATGCCAATTCATCATCATCATCACGATTTTATAATATGGAAATAAATAAATAAGGAAAATGGATCTGATCTGATCGGATCGGATCGGATCGGATCTGTTCATTAGGTGAAGCTTTATAAGGGCCTGTGATTGCCTCTTTCTGTCTCACAAAGAAGCAAGATATAGGGAGGCTTTAGTGAGAGAAAATATTTAGAGAGAAATGGCAAACACATGTTGTGAACATGAATCACGCGTTTCTTCAACAAACCTGGTCCAAAGGGTTGTTGAAACAGAAACCCCCTGTTCTGAAACTAATGTGAATGATGAGTCTTTGTACCCGGAGGCTGATGACGTGTGGGCAAGAACGACCCAAAGCAACCCCATTGTCACAGAAAGCAATAGTCTTTCACAGACCATGATGAAGAAGAAGAAGAAGAAGAAGAAAAACCAGGTCTTGCTTGAAGGGTATGTGGAATTGGCAAATGACAGCAGCAACAGTTGTGAGGATGATTTGAAGAGAGCCAAGAGTTTGACTGATGATGATCTCGATGAGCTCAAAGGGTGCTTGGATCTTGGGTTTGGATTCAGTTATGATGAGATTCCTGAGCTATGCAATACTCTCCCAGCTCTTGAGCTTTGTTACTCTATGAGCCAGAAATTCCTTGATGAGCACACCAAGTCCCCGGATAGAAGCAGCTCTTCTGATGTGCCTGAGGCTGCAACTGGTCCTATTGCTAATTGGAAGATCTCCAGTCCTGGTGAGACAGCTGTTTATAGCTGCTTTATTTTCTAGCTGTTTGATTCTTGTTTTGTTATACGGGTTAATTTTGGTGTTAGTCTAGTTGTTGAGATGTTTTGATGTCACACATCTGTCAATGGTTGGTTATTTTGCTTGGATCTTTTACAGAAATATTGGATTTAGATGATAATACTTCTTTTTAATCTTTGTATTACCGTTAGCCTTTGAATCTTAACCTAGGATTCTAGTTATGCTTATGTTGTAAACGTTGTTGGCGCTTTTTGCTCTGTAGTTATACTTCAGTGTGCATTCTCAAATATTCTGTTTATGCATTACAAAACGAAGGGATCCTTTTGTCTAGGATGTATGACCTTTAAGTGTAGCTATGAACTTTTATATGATTTAAGGGAATCATATTTCTGATATCAGTATCTATTTCCTGCTATTCTTACTGTAAGAAGTCCAAGTATATTTTCTCAATTCTTAGAATTATCTTTCAAGTTGTTCTATGAATGTGAAGTATGGAATACCAGCGATTATAGAATTAATTCAACCATATTCATTGTTGAACTGATTGACATACCATTCAATTGCGTGTTAATTACCTGTTGCTTGCGGTATTTAATCAGGTGATCATCCTGAAGATGTAAAGGCAAGGCTCAAATTTTGGGCTCAGGCAGTGGCGTGCACTGTTAGACTATGCAGCTGAGAGAGATTTAACAATAAAAATGGATTCATCAACAAGGGATATACTTATATGGTCCTTGGCGAAGAAAAATCGATAGCCTGGACTCCATGCTAAGCTTGTGCTTGACTGATCTGTTGTGCTGGATCCATTTATAGGAATTACGTTCCTGCAACTCTTTACATCTGTATGCGGGCACCAGGTCCTATTGAATGATGGGTTGAAAGGAGCAATTGTTTCAGGTTTGGGATTTTACCAAAGCCGATATGAGTTTGACTTAATTAGAGAAAGGCTATGATTTGTTGCTATAATAAATGTATTTCATCAGGTTGTCAATGGCTTTGAATAAAAACTATTCTTTGTAGTTACTGCTACTAGTAGTTTTTTGTTGGATGTGCTAATTAGATTCCAACTTAAGCTGATTATTTTGATGCAGTGATGAGTGCCTTCCTTAGAGCCTTTACCAACTACTTTCAGACCTCTGCATTTGCTGAGGTAACTAATCTAATTGGGTTGAATCTGTGGTTAATGTGGTTTCACACTTTAGTTAATCCAGGAATGATTGCTGTGTTGCCCTTACAGTAACAAGGTTTCGCACAAGCTAACAACTGATTTTTGTTTATCCATCATATGGATAGATTAACTACCCCCATTATGCTGATATGGAAAAGGAACCGGGGGAGAATTTTGGTGGAAGAAGTGAAGGTGAAGAAGCAGTGCAATATATGCCAGTCTGATGTTTGTGAAGTTTTCTTCTGTCTTCTCCAAGTTCTTGGTTTGAATAACTGGCTGTGACGATAACCAAATTATTGGAGCTTAGAGATTAAGTTTTGTTATGTGGGTTTGATACCTCATTCTGGTTTATGACAAATTCATTTGGAGTCTTTCTTGGCTGTCTATAATTGTTGACTTGGTAATGGAATTTGCAGACAGCAATAGATTTTCCTGTGGTAATACTGGTTAAGTGATCATTAGAGTCTTTTTTTAAACTATATGAACTATATGAAAGTAGTTAAAATTTTAATATAAGATTCATCACCCTAAAGTTCTCAGTTATTATTGATTAGGTAAATACTTGGTCAAGGTATAATAACATTTTATAAAATAATTTACCAATATTTTTAACAAAATTAATTGCTAATGGTAGAGAATTAAGACGATTAGACTCAAACATTAATTTCATATTCTATGTATAATCAAAATATTGTATGATAAAAATATTGAATTATACAAAAAATCATGTACAAAACAAGTTAGTTAAAATTACTTTGACATTCTTAAATATTTAGATAGTCATAATGCAATTAACGTTAGACATAAATCTTAATATATGGATACGAATTATTCAATTAGAAAATTGATGATGAATTAAATGAATTTAATTTATCTAATTATGAATATTATTTAGGGTTATCATTTATATTCATTGTCAATATATTTGGGGACCTATTGAGTTATAAAAAAGAATGGGTTGAAGAGAGAAAAAGGTCCAAACTCTATAATAAATAGGAATATACTTTAAATGAGTTAACACTTTTTGCTCTCTCTACACTACTTATAGAGTTCTCTCAACACGTACAATAGATATTGTTAAAAGATAAATACATATACATTTCTAGTGGTTGATATAAGTCAAGGTTCACAATAAGGTGTGAATTATGATTTACATTTTATTATGTTTTGTGCATTAATTATATTATAAAATTTAAGTGATCATAATTTTCAAAAAATTAAACGAAAATGTTTTGTATTTATTATGTTACGGGTATGACTATATCTTGCCTCCATTTTTCAACAAATATTCCTAATAATTGAGGTTTATTTTATCATAATATAATTTTTACAAGTAATTTAAAATGTCAAGTTAAGAAAAGATTAATGTCACGAGAGATAAATTTAAATATTGTGTAATATAGTATATTTGTAGACAACCTTGAATTGCCAAAGGTTTAAATGAAATAGAATTTTTTTTTTTAAAAAAAAAAAGAGGGGTTAGAGTTGGCAATGGGCTAGCCCGAAATCAGCTCAAAATTTTATGATTGGGTCCTGAAGTTTGATCGGAGACTGATTGAGCTTGAAATTTTTTTGATAAAAAATAAGAATAATGTCGTTTCTTTAAAAATGTCAAGTTTCTTTAAAAAATAAGAATACACAGGTTTTTCATTGTTTTGGTAAAATTAATCAAGTACAAAAGGCCTGGACATTGGTCTCAAGAGAAGAGATCACTTGCTTAAAGCTTCCAAATATTTCATATATTAATCATTTGATATACAATAGCAATTCCTCATTTAAATAATAATTAAAAAGAAAAAAGCATGTCATGAGGATTTGGTACTCCTCTTCCGGTCCGGTGTACGCTGTCAAAGATTGATTGCGTTTTGTTTTGACCTTGCCCTTTTTGCAGGTTCAGAAGTGGTTAAATGACATTTGGTTGAGAAGTTTTAGGTGATCCATTCCTATAGAGTTATGGTTCCTAATTCAAAGGGTGACCTTGTACACGTCAAACTTGCAAGCAATCTCTTTAAAAGCCTAGCTCATGTAATTTAATGTCCCAAAAAAACTCAGGATCTGATTAATACCAAAGCACACCCCAAACACATACTCTTTACATAATTTTTTTTTTTAAAAAAAAAAGGCTTAAGAACCATACAAGAAGGATGGCTGATGATGCAGAGAAAGCCGAGCGCGACCGCATCTTCAAGCGCTTTGACTTGAACGGCGACGGAAAGATCTCGTCTTCGGAGCTCGGGGATTGCCTGAAGACCCTTGGCTCAGTGACCGCGGACGAGATTCAGCGAATGATGGCTGAGATCGACACCGATGGCGATGGCTTTATATCCTACGATGAGTTTACAGAGTTTGCTGCAGCAAACCGCGGGCTTATCAAGGATGTTGCTAAAATATTTTAGCTGCTCCTGTCCTGTCTGCTAATGGTTTGCGGTTCAGCGGGCGGACTCGTAGCATATCTATTCCTGCAAGATTTTTATTTTTCACGTACACTTTGTTTTGGTAGTGTTATTCATTTTTTTTTCCCCAAGATATGAAAATATTCTTTATGGTATTGCAAGCCATTTGCAGCTATAAATTTGTGTTCTTTCTACCAAAAAAAAAAAAAGGAAAAGGAAAACTTATGCCAGTTCTGCTGTCATGAACTTTTCTAGCGTTAACCTCTTTGTCTTTGGCCTAGTTCCCTTCTAATGAATTAAACAAAAGTAATTATTCCAGTGAACTTTATTGTCACTGGATTTACTTACGTGGAGGGAATTATTTTCCCAATGTCCAGTTGAGTCAATAGAAGTCTATTTCAATGAACTGCATGAAAACCTTAGCTGGTGCACTTTTCATGAATCACCAGTTTTAGGATCACAACTTCTGCTTCCCTGTTTTATCGGCTGAAGTTCATACTTTTATCCCTTTCTAGCACATGTGGGTCTCCATATCTCTCACTAGTCACTCACTCTTCTGTGCTAAAGGACCATACCTGCTGATCTATTTACTAGGCATGACTTACGAGTATATTTGGGTTCAAACTTTGTGAATTTCACAAATTGAACTCTTGTCAGAGTCTTATCTGAATCATGAGCTTTTAGCATTAGCATTTATCAATTAGAATAGGAGTCAGTTTTAATCATATTTATGGCCTGGTTCAATTATTACGGATGACTTGTTTATTGTTTTTGGATATTTGATATATAGACCTCGGTACTTCCCTATCCAGTTTCTTCATTCCACTCGCGGTTTCTTCTCTATTCTGTTCCTTTTCTACTATTAATTACTAAGAAAAGAAAGGGGCGAGCTAAAAGCATATGAACAACATGGCAAAATACATCTCAACTTCTATATGGAAGTACGTCATGCTTCTCCTTCTCAGATATAAAAGGCAAATTAAAGACATCTACACAATTTCTTTTAACTACCTTTCCCTATTTACAGTTTGCGCAATCTTTTCAATCCAGTTGTCTAGCACTCTCCTATCAAGCAAACAACTAATTGGCAGAAACAAAAAGGAAAAATTAAAGGGTTAAAAAATGTAGTGATGTTTCACTGATGGTAAAGATGATCATCGTCCTCAAATTCTGAAACACCAAGCATTGCCAAAGCTAAGTGGCTATTCATCTCACTTTTTGTTTGCTGCTGTTGATTGTAGCAATCTATAATCCCAGAATAACTTGATTTCTTCCTACTGGTGTAGAGTGGCTCTTCCTCCCCTCTCAATATAGAACTAATTTCCCTTATGCCAGGCCTTAGGGATTCTTCACTACTTACACAGGCAGCAGCAGCTTGAATCATCTGTATAATTTGAGTTGTATTTCTCAAAGTGCATTTTATTCCAGGATCAAGCAACTCCCCAATGCCCCCCTTTCCTTTCTGCAATAAGGGTTTTGCCTGCACAAAAATACACTTGATGATTTCTATTTTGCCAATACCTAACATACAGATCAGTAGTGTGTACAGCTCATGTTTTAGAATATTTTATCGCAGATTTTACAACAGCACAAAGGCAAAGAGTTGAATATTATGATAATAGAATTTCTAGTTGCACACATACATATAGTCACAAATGTTACACCAACTAATTAATTTTCAGTTCAACCATTTTATCGTGGTCATCTCCAACATGATGTGGAACAAGGAATACATAATATTCAATTTGCATATCGTGACATCGACAAATTCAAGCTAAGCCAACAGTCACTTGCTATTTTTATGGATGTTTATAGAAGAAAGTTCATATAAGAATCCAAACTGAAGGAGGCCTCTGAAATGTCAGTTCAATGACCTACCCATAAAACCAAATTCTCTTCCCCTGCGGGCCTTCTTGCTTCAATAGGTTTCCTTCCCGTTAATAACTCCAGTAAGACCACACCAAAAGCATAAACATCCGTCTTATCAGAAACTTTACCATGCTGGAAATACTCCGGAGCCAAGTAACTATACATTCAAAATTAAATGTTGTATCAATAAAAATAAGAAACAAAATCTTCCACTAAACCAATTAGGCATGAGTAGGTTTTGTTCTAACCATTTTATTGGAATCACTCACTCAAAAGTTCCATTGACAGTTTTGCAAAGGAAAGGTATTGAAGGTGCAGAAGTCCAAGTGGCCAGTCCGAAATCACACAACTGTAAGCATCATAATCATTTTGAATCAATAAATTATGTATCTAAATTGACTTCGTTGTTATACAAGAAAAATAAAAGTTTAATCTATGTAAACTTCCCATAATTACCTTTGGAATTTTCTTGGACGAAAGAAGTATATTGGAGGGTTTAACACATCTCTCAGTCCCGTTATGCAAGTAATTGATGGCCTGTGCAATTCCAAGAGCTACCTTGTACCTCACAGACCAAGGAACTGTTGAATTTCTCTTGCCTCCTTTTTTGGTATCTGAAAACGTATGGATATTTAGTAGGTGGCCAAGAATTCTATAGGGTCTTTGCAAAATGTTACATTCTGATTAAGAGACAAGAAATTTACCATGTAAATGACGCTCTAAATTTCCGCCTGATACGTATTTGTAAACCAAGAACAAGCCCTTCTCTGGATCAATACAGTAACCCACAAGAGGCACGATATTTGGGTTGTGGAGAGAGCTAGCAATCATCAATTCTCTACAAAATGCCTTGGAAGACTCCTTGTCCTCATTATCTAATTTCTTAATAGCCACGGTACTCCTCAATCCAACTCTACCCCTAAAAACAAAGCTCAGAGCTCCTCTTCCCAAAACTCTACCTACTCATTGAAACAAAACAAATGAAAATCTCAAAAGGAGAGACAACTCATTGCGGAGTATAAAAACATTTTCACACTGTAATAGTACCTTTAGAGAAATTGCATGTGGCAGCAACAATCTCCCCGTAGCTAAATCTGACGAGACAACTTGCAACAGGGGAGATACTCCTCTCCAGGGACTGAATTCTCCTCCATTTGAGTTCTTTAGCTCGACTCTCATTTAATCCATTGTCTAAATTAACCATCAAAACAGTAGCTGAAGTAGAAGGACTTATACTCATGGACTCGAGCTCCACCTGAGAGCAGAGACTAAACCTGAAAGAAGAGTGTACAGATTGTGGGTCAGCACTTGTTAGCTCTGCACCACCACACCCACCAGACTCCGCCAGTAACCAAGCCTTGTTGTGCTCGGAATTTGTATTATGATCACTCTTCTTCTTGTTGCCTTCTTTGGGTATGAAACAGGAAAATCCGAGCTGCGAAAGCATCTTTGTCAACAAGGCTCTCACTTTAACCTCATCATCGTCAAAGTTGCGATCTTTGGCCATGGCAGAACAAGTACGGAGAGCTCTTGTGCAAACTGAAAGCTCTCTACACTCTGCGGAATAGCCTTGAAAAATAACCATTTTGAAAAGCAGATCTCAACAAGAGCACAAAAACCCAGAAACCAGAAAAAGTGTGTGTGTGAGAGAGAGAGAGAACACAGAAAAGTTAAAGCTACTTTGCTTCGCGGGTGGGAGAGAATTTCTCCAATTTCTAAACAATAAAGACTAAGAAATTGAAATGGGATAATGTGTATGGACCATATGTGTATAAATAATGTATACATGCGTGAAATGAATGATGCTTAGATTAATGTTGCCAAGCCTCTAAGAAAGAAGCTTAGAGGGTGAAGACGGAAGAGAGGAAGAAAATGTTGCAGAGATGAGATGTAGGGTATTGCTAGTTAAAGATGGTCCATGAAAAGAAAAGGGGAGATTAAAATGTATTTGATGGGGTTTGGTTTGGTTTGCAGATGATATTATTTAAATTGAGTTTTGATTAGTAATACGTAAAGAAAAGAGAGATTCTTGCTGCCAAGCCTGAAGTGGACACACAGAGACGGAGCCCACAGGTTTCCATCATTAACCCGCAAAGAATAAATTTACAAAGATAGGAATTGAGAGATTAGGTGTGGTTTATCAAACAGAGAAAGATCCTGATCCTGTTTTCTTTGCTAGCTTGTAAAAGAAATTACTTTTGATTATAAGTTAAACTTAGGGTTTGCTTAACGTTGGACAGGAATTCGTTTTTCAATTAAATTGTAGAATAAGAAAGCAAACAGATATATAAAAAAAAACTTTTATTATTGAATTAATTTTTTCAGTAGATTTTCTATTTTTTTTTACCTCAATTAGTAAATTAATTATATGTTTTTATATTACCAAAGGCAAGGGTGAAATGGAGTGGAGAACATGAAACCCTGTCCCTGTCCCTGTCCCTGTCCCTGTCCCTGTCGTGTAAGGAAAACGAATTTAAGTGGGTTTTCTTCCTCTTGTATGTTTGCTAATATCAAAAAATTATTTCAAGATAAAGTCGAATCGTTATTCGAATACGGTTAAAACGTAGTTACTCCTTATTCTCCTCGACTCCTTATTCTCTTGTTATGAGTTTCCAGATAATCCAATATAGAGCATAAACACCAACCCGGTATAAGAACGATAAGAGGGATTCTTGACTCTAATCGATTGGTAGGTCAACGTCATTAATTGTAGAGTTTTGGGGTTAAGCAAGGTCATTGTGCTGTAATTTGGGTGAGCGTGAGAATTAAATTTACTGGAGACCTAATGGGTTATAATATTTTTTTATAAAATGACATCGTAGTTTGGTGACCATCCGACACCTTCCAAACTCCTAACTACCAATGCATGTCCTCCTCGTACCCTCAACGGCTCAACCCAGAGTTGAAAAGAAAACTTCATGGTTGGCATTTAGCCTATTTTTCAACTTTACTTAATAGGAAAATGCGAGTTGGAGCTGAAGCCAAGTAGCCATAGCCAAAGTTAATCCAATGTCCTTTCACGAATCGTCAAATCCAATGACGGAAATGAATTATCGGAAAAGTAAATTATTCCAGAGTTGGTTGCATTTGTCCTAAATTGACTAAACCCACCTTCTCCTTTTCATGAAAATGACGCAACATCTCACATTTCCGCATTGCAGTTACTTGAGGGTTTTACTTTTACCTGTTTTCACTTTACTTAAGATTGTGGCTAAATATATAAATAAAAGAAATTGTAAAAATTACATTACTAAAATGATACTTGTGAATGCCGAAATTGGATTAAAAATCGAGTCAGTGTTTCACAATAGGTAGACTTGAGAGTTGAACATTAATAAAGTAAATATTGAAAATAATTTATAATCAATATTAAAAATAGTTATAGTGAAATATATTTTTTATTCTTTGTTACATGTAGTATTATAAAAATATAGACTTATTTATAGGCTTTAAAATATAGAATTAGATCGTTTAAAAATATTCATAAACCTCTTAAAATTAATTTGTGATATATGGGTGGAATAATAGTAAACTTATCATAAAGTCAGTGAAAGGATGTGATAGTCAAGACTCTAGTTATGACCTCGCAATTTTAGTAAAACTGAATATATGGCAAAAGAGGAAAGCTTTCTTGGCAACTAGGTTATAAATAAATTTAATTTCAATTTTAATACGCTTCGTCCAAACATATGAAACAGAATCTGTAACAAGAAAAAATAGCGCCAAGAGTTCAACAAGATGTGTAACATAGGGTAGGTTTGAGGTTGGAGAGACTATTTTTGCCAAATAATAACGTGATGCAACAAAGTTCAATTATAATAATAGCAATGGTCTATTATCAACTTCCATGCTAGAAAGAGCAATAGTAGATTGTTTCTTAACACTCCATAAACAAAACCAAAACTTAGAAAAACACAGTAGTCAAAGGTTGAATGATGATCATTAAGATAGCAAGCATAGATTTATGATAATTCTTAAGTTGTTTGATTGTATATTCTTAAGGCCTAATTACTTATTATTAGTGATTTATATATTAAGTTTACTAATGTAGTTAGAATAATTGTGTATGCATAAGCCCATAATTTTGCACTACTACGTGCAATATGGAACAAAATACATTTTTCAATACAATTATCTTTATTGTACCAATGCCCACTAGGTTTGCAAACACTCAAAATATATACCAATCCTTTTATTTATCCACACAAACTAGACTACTTCATTTTAGAGATGTGTTCATTATACCTCAACTACCATCAATCTTTTATTTGTTACTAAATTTTTTCAAAGATAACTCAAGCTTTAGTAAATTTCATTTTTTTTGGTTATATTTTGAAGAACCCTGAAACTATGATCTCACTTCTCATAAGTAACATCAATAACAACCTCTTTAGTGAATTTCATTCTTTTGGTTATATTATGAGGACCTTATAACTGTTATTTCACTTCACTTCTTGTAAGTAACATACATAATAACCTCTATCCTTTGAAGATTCCTTCAACTTTTATGAATTTTGTCAATCTCGTTATTCATCAAGCTTTTCCTAATTTATGGCATCAACATCTTAGCCATTCATGTCAAATGATCTTATCCAGTGTCTCTCATATTTTATTTAACGTATTTCATGTAATAAGGTCTTGTTCATCATGTCTTCAAAGAAAAATAATTTGTGTTCCTTTCTCTTTATTTGTTTGTATTTTCACTAAACATTTATAACTTATTCATTATCATATTTGAGGGTCTTTCCCATCTCTCTCTCTCTCCCTCTTTGGATGCAAACACTTATTTATTTTCACTGATGACTACAGCTGCTTCAGCTAGATAATCTCTTTCACTCACAAATCTTACATACTTGTGAACTTTTAACACTTCCAAACCACAACTGAAATTTTCCTCTCCACAACTATAAATAAATATTTCAATGTTATAACACTTATGAACTCGTCAAAGGTATCTTCACTAATTGTCTCACCTCTTACTACATTTCTTATCATATATTTGCCCTACATCTCTTAATAAAATGGAGTAGCAGAGTGTAAAATGTCACACCACTGAAGCAGAACCACCCTTCTTCTCCACACTTCTCTTTCCGAATCCTTCTAGTTTAAAGTTTTTACCACTAATATCTATCTCATTAATCTCATTCACACTCTCATCCTTAAAAATAAATATTCATACGAACTTCTTTTCTTACTCCATCTAACTTCTCTCACCTTTATGTCTTTGGGTGTACTTGTTTCCCTTTATCGACTCCACTTACACTAATAAACTTACACCAAAATTAAATTCTAATGTCTTTTTTTTGTTATTCCCTTTAGTATAAAGGTTATCACTACCTCGATCCTCTTACTTCTAAAGTCTACATCTCTTGTCAAATTTATTTCTTTGAGATAACCTTTTTTGTAAGTCAAAAACTACACCTTTATTCCTTCTTCCTCCCTACCTTCTCCCATAATCCTTTTTTTTAACTCTCTCCATACTTCCTTTACCCTCAATATAACCATCTCTGCTATATCCAACTCCAACACCCACCCTCCCCCAGAACATCTCATGATCAAATGAATGTGTGATCTAACTTGTTTTTAGTATGACTTAACTAATTATATCACCTATAATATAACCATTAACAACTCATCTACTAATGATTGAACTTCTTTTACCTAGGCTAACAAACTTCCTATTAGCAATAAGCTATGCTTGATGACTTTAATGTTCATCATCAAAATCAAACTTGGACTCTTATTCCTCTACCATCCAATGTTAATATTTTTAGATATAAATAGGTCTTTCAAACAAAATGAAGATTTGATGTCTCTCTTTATTGCTACAAGACTCGACTTATTACCAAAGGATAATATAAATTCCCCGTTATAGACTACATTGATCATAAAACCCACCATTATCTACATTGTTCTTATTTATACACTAACTCATAATTAATCTATTCACCAACTTAATGTACACAACACCTTCCTTCATGTAAATATTTAAAAATAAGTTTTCATAGTTCGACCTACTGCCTTTACTGATCCTCATCATCCAAATTTTGTGTTTGTTGTCTTCACAAAACCCTCTATGGCCTTAAATAATTCAAGAATGCAACTTGACTCCCTCCAAAGATGATACCTATCTCTTAATACACTCTAATACATCTCACACTACTTATGCCCTATTTTATGTTGATAAAATCCCAGTTATGATTTCTTCACCAATCTTCATTTCATCTTTTATAAATTACCTCAACACTGCCTTTTATATAAAATATTATGGCCCTATTCATTATTTTATTGGTATTAAGGCTACATCAAAACAAACTGGCCTTTTTCTTACTTAAACTAAGTATACCTATGATCTTTTTCACTGTGTACATCTTAACACATCTAACCTTGTGCCTACACCTATCACCCCAACCTTAACACTTTCTGGAAACCATGGTACTTTTATCTTTAACCCTGCTAAAAACCATATCATTGACGATACTCTTTAGTACCTTTGCCTCACTTGCTTCAACGTACAATTTGTCAAAAGAAAAAGTGTCTCAATTCCTCTATTACCCTACTGATGTTTATTGGACTGTGCTTGGTGATGGGCCTAAATCTTTGGGCTAAACCCAAGGCATGTGGCATGAGCACGATCTAGCTTAGGTAGCCTAAAGCTTAGCTATTTTTTAACTTAAATTTTACAAGTGATGTTGTTTTACTTAAAATAACGTTGTTTATATTTGATATATTCAAACATCAAGCTAGGATGGATTGGGTAGCCTAAGCCTGACTAAAAGAAAAAAATTAAAAATAATGGTTCTAGCCAAGTCAACTTAAGCCACAACTGCTAACTTTAAGTTGGGCCAGGCCCAAGAAAAAATGTCATCCTAAACTATGGTTAAGCCAACTTTATAATACTTGTGATCTACATCCTTTTATAGCATTCACCTAATCAAAGCCACCTCACTCACCCTTAATGCCTATTCTGATGCTGATTAGACTGGTTGTCCTAATGATCACCACTCGACCTTTAGCTACTGTATTTTTCTAGTTCTAGCCTTATTTTACAAAGAGTCAAGAAATAACCTATTATTGTTCGTTCTGGTATGAGGGCTAAGTACCAGAGTATTGTCTTTGATGTCATTGAACTTTGCTGGATCACTTGACTACTTAGCAAGATTGGTTTATCCAACCACAAACCCACCCTATAGTATGATAATTTTGGTGTTATTTCCTTTATTATGGAACTCATTTCAAATCCTCGGACAAAGCATAATGAGATAGATATTTACTTTATTCATGATTTAGTAATCAAGAAGGCTTTATTCATTCACTATATATCTACTTCCGCTCAAATTGTTGATGTCAAAACCAAAGCCTTATTTGCCACATCCTTACACTAAATTTTTTACAAGCTCACCATTGTTCCACTCTTAAGCTTAAGAGGTCATCACAGAGTAATCTTAAGATATTTTTAATATTTTTAGGTGCTTGGACTATATAATCTGAGAGCTTAATTGATTATTATTAACGATGTTCATATTCTTCTTAATTATAGTTTCCTAATATAGCTAGGATACTTATGTATAAATAGGAATGTACTTTTATAATACTACATGCAACAAGCAATCAAACTCGTTTGCACTATAATTTTCTTCATGTTTAAGTTGAGTGAATAGGCTTAGGATTTGTCCCAATAAGGAGACTTAACATGGTTACCCAATAAGGAGACTTAACATGGTTTACTTGTCGAAAGTTCCTCAATTGAAAACTAGGATTGTATTGCTATTGTAGAGTGCTATAATGATGATTACATCTATGAAAGCCACCATAATTTCATTTGCTAGAGGAGGTGTTCCAATTTTTGGTGACATCATGGTTAGTTGATGGAAGATTGAGAGGAGTTACTCATGGAAAAGGAACTTCATTTGATTCTCTACGGCTATAATGAATGCCTTATAATATAATGGAAGGGTATTCAAAATTAAGAGAACAAGTTCCTTTTTAGCAAACAAGTTCCCTTTTAGCAACAAGATCTTCAATGGTAGCAAGATTTTTAGTCATGAATGAGAGACTTTAAAGATAATCGATAATTGTATAATCTACTTTGTGTGTGATTTGAATAATCAACAAAGCAAGGACCGTTGAATAGTTGTTTATTGTTGAAAATATTTTTTATGATGGTCTATAGACTTAGCCAGTCACGCAGCTAAGTGCTTTAGGAGCCAACAATAGAGATAGTTGCAGTAGAGAAATTGCTAAGTAAATATTTTACATATTATTTGGCATTGAATTACTTGGTCTTTGGCACTTTTGTAGCATATTTGATATTGACTTTATAATGTTTTCATATGTTTAGTTTAATGTCTTATAGTTGATGATTTTGAGAGATAAACACAAATTTAAGTGTAAATTTCTCCATAATTATCCAATCAAGGAGTTTTTAGAGTCATTTGGAAGATAATAAAATGTGTAACAACTTTGCAAAAGATTTCCAAATTTAATAAAATGGAGAAATTAGTTGAAAATGGTATAACGGGTGGCAAACCTGCTAATGAGATAGCCTTACTGTCTTTTGCAAAGTTTAGATAGGTTGAGAAGTATAATAAAATTGATGTTGAACATGCCATGGTTTTATACAAGGTTATAGAACAAAATTGATGCTAGTTACAACTTGGTCTTTGGCTACATACTACTTTCTAAGGGATAAAAGTTCCATAACAAAACTAGTTCTGATGTTAATAGCATAGATTCTTATGCACAATTTATGAGGCTATGTTATTTCTCAAGTTCAAGCTTTCTAAGACTACTTTTATAACCCAAACCATAAATACTAATTTAATTTATTTGACTTTTGGAAGGTTTTTAGCAATCACCTTGCTTTTGTTTTTCATAGTTTGAGTGTTTCTTGGCATTGAAGGAGGATCCAGAGCAATATTAAATTACTAACACTTATCTTCATCTTCTTATATTCTATTCTTTATATTGAGACTTATTTGGTTGAGTTTTGTTTTCATTATGTTTAGTAGCTAAAAATTCTAGCTATGGTTAACGATGTAGCTTGTAAGGATCTTTCAATTATTAATCCATGATTTGGTTGTTATTAGTTAAATTTATTCTCTTTGTTCATAATTATTAAGTTAATGTCTTGTTATCATAGATTCAATTTTAAGAATTATAAGAAGAAATGAGAGGTAAGGTAGAATTCATACACTAAGGGAATAAACACGTTAACACTAGAAAATAAAAATATCCTAAACTATTGTGACAACTAAACAAATTAATTGTACTTATTGAATTTGATTAAGTTGAAGTGTGTATTGAGGTGTGGTAGTTGTCTAATTAGATGTACATGTATGCCATGAAAGAGGGCATAGATACCTTAAGCTAATTGTTATTTTAATCTAGATAATCAAATTTGTATGATAATTGGAATTCTTTATAAGTGAATCATGAATCCCTAATATAATGTTCCTTCTATATTGATTTACTCTTTTATGTTAATTTAGTGAATTAATCATCTTTCATATTTTTCTTAGTATCATCATTTAATTAGTATTAATATTATTATA
>JANZLH020000022.1:6274084-6284345 GCA_026770325.2 Erythroxylum fimbriatum | reverse complement strand
TTGCATAAAACATAAGTTCACCGCAAGGGATTAATTTAAGCACAAAATCACGAATTAAGAGTCAAAAAGTACATTAAAAACCATGAAAGTGTAGCCAATTTATATGATAAACTTGGGTTCAATCAGGAACAAAAGGAGTAAGACAGGGAAGTCTTCAATCTCCTTGTCTATTCTCTCTAGCTATAGAAGAATTAACCAGACTCATCTCTCATAAGATTTACCAATGAAGATTCTTTACTTACCGGTAAAAATTAGGAGAGTTATGCTATTCAATATAGCATTTGTAAATGATCTTCTCCTCCTATGTAAAGTAGATGAAAATTCAATCCTTTTACTAATGAACAACTTGAATCAATTTGAGAAAATGTTTAGTTTGATAGTAAACAGAAGGAAAAGTCAGATATTCATCTCCTCATCCCCTCATCCCCTCATTCCCTACTCCACAGGAGTAATCTCTAACAGAGTTACCAAGTCTCTAACTCTTCAAAGCTCCAATTAAATATCTTGGAATTCCTATATCAGCATCAAAACTTTATTATGAGGATTTTAAACTATTTTTAATGCAATATTAGGGAGAACCAAAAGATGGACATTAAAGCATCTATCATATGTAGGGACGGCATAATCGATAAACTCTATTCTAAATGGGATGCACATCTATTGGAGCTCGCATATTGCTCTCCGAATCAAAATAATTAAGGAGATTGAAAGAGTTCTAAGGAATTTATTATGGAATAGAGATGGAACTAGTAAAAAGATATCTAAAATCAAATAGAGGAGCATTTATCTCCCTAAAACATAAGGATGCTTAAGAATCAAATCTATCAAAGTTTTTAATAGAGACCTAATAGCCAAAAGAATATGAGGTTTGTTTAACAATAAAGAAGGATTTTGGGTAAAGTGAATGCACAAAAAGTGCATTAAAAATGTCAAATTTATTATAATGAAATCTCTCTCAAAGTCTTCATCCATCAACAAATTCATCCTAACTATTAGGGAAATAATAAGGTGAAAGACGAAGCAATTAATTGGGAACGAAGAACACTCAAAAACTAAAAACTGGTTCAGAAACTAAAAATTGGTTTGTTCTCCATTCTCAATTAACTGCTTCATCTCTTTCTATCTTCAACCCAGCTATAATCCTCTATAAGTATTCTTCTAATCAACTCCAAGGTCAGTGCAGTTATAAGAGACAACCACTTGCGGGTTCCCCCCAAGAGGGTTAGCTAATTTGTAACCACTCTTCCCCTCTTATCTACTAGATTAAAGCAAATCATATACAACTATTTGCCTTAGAGATTGTTTTAAAAAGTTTAATGTAGCCTTTTATTATAACCTGCTTATGCCTCATCCTCAAGGAGTTAGATGGTACAAAATGATTTGGGATAAACAACAAATTGCCAAACATATCATTTTCATGTAGCTGACAATCCAAAACAAGCTCCCTACCTTAAACAGAATGAGTTGGATTAGAGACAACAATTGTATCCTATGTCTCTCAAAACAGGAATCTAAAGATCATATAATAT
The DNA here is from genome assembly GCA_026770325.2 of Erythroxylum fimbriatum. NCBI lineage: Eukaryota > Viridiplantae > Streptophyta > Magnoliopsida > Malpighiales > Erythroxylaceae > Erythroxylum > Erythroxylum fimbriatum. The sequence goes on along the minus strand of JANZLH020000022.1, from coordinate 6,282,816 downwards.
TCTCATATAATTACTCCTCTAACATTTAGAGGCAACTATTGAGAATACTCAACATACAGAACAATCCTCTTAATATGAAGGACATGTTAGACTAGCTCTAATGACAGAAATTGGATCGCAGTACCTATGATGCATCGATGATGAAAATGGGAACAACATTCCTAATGTATGAGCTACAGAAAGAAAGAAACTAGAGGACATTCAATAACTAGAAATAAGAGAGAAATTATACAAGGAATTAAAGAAATTATAATTGTGAAAAAAAACTACACATCAGATGCAATAATAAAATCAAAAATAGGTGGACTCTAGCCTAACAAAAAACTAGAAAGCAGTGAAATTATTAACCCTGTCGCTAAGATCGCCACAGAAGCATATGGAATACTTATTGAGAAATAAGTTAGTTAGTAATAAAAGGAGGGAGGACTGTTTGCCATTTAGTCACAGGTTTGAAAATTACCTAGATTATGAGAGCCATGGGATGGTAAATTTCTGACATAAAAGGCATAAGTCCTAATGTGGTGATACATAGGATTAACCTTGATTAAGGAAGTAAGGAGGTAAAGGAAAGACAAAGAAGGTTAAACCCTCACATGAAATAGGTGATCAAGAAGGAAGTAGTGAAACTGTTAGATGCAGGTATTATTTACCCTATTTTGGATAATGAATAGGTTAGTCCAGTACAATGTGTACCTAGTAAAGGATGCATAACAATATTGGAGAGTGAAAAAGGCAAGATGATCTCTACTTGCACAGTCACATATTTGACAGTATGCATTGATTATAGGAAGCTCAACACGATTACTAAGAAGGATCACTTTCTACCATTTATGGATCAAATGAATGAAAGGGTGGCTAACCACGAATTCTATTATTTCTTTGACATATATTCAAGATACAATCAGATTTTTATCTATTTTAAAGGCCAAAAGAAGACTATCCTTCACATGTCCTTATGGAACATTTGTTAATAGACGGATGTCATTTTGGCTTTGAAATACACCAATAACATTTCAAAGATGTATGATGCCTATTTTTGTTGATATGATTAAGGACATTATGGAAATATTTATGGATGATTTTTCAATCTTTAGAAACTCACTTAATCACTGCTTTTTCTTCAAAGATGTGAAGAATCGAATTTGGTTATAAAATGGGAGAAATGCCACTTTATGGTGCACGATGTTGTAGTTGTCAGACATAAGATATCATACCAAGGTAGAGAACTAGATGGAACCAAAGTGAAAGTCATTGAGAAGCTTCCACCACCAAACAATGTCAAAGATGTTCGTGCATTTTTTGGACATGAAGAATTTTATTGCTAATTTATCAAGGACTTGTCTCTCATTGCTAGATCTCTAACTAATCTATTAGTTAAAGATGTACTATTTTGTTTTGATGGCTGTTGTTTACTTGCTTTTAATAAGTTGAAGGAGACACTTATTTTAGCACCCATACTGATGTCACCAGATTGGCTATCACCATTTGAGATTATGTGCAATGCTAGCGATTAAGCAGTAGGATGTATATTAGGGTAACAACAGGATAAAATGTTACATGCCATTTACTATGCAATCAAGATATTAGTGGGAGTCTAACTAAATTACACCAGTACTAAAAAGAAGTTGCTAGCATTAGTATTTGTATGTAACAAGGTTCAGTCTTATCTTTTGGGATCTAAAGTGATCATCTATATTGACCATGTGGCGTTGAGGTATCTCTTTGTTAAGAGAGACGCAAAATCAAGACATATCTGATGAGTGTTGCTTCATCATGATTTTGATAATTAGATTAGAGAAAAGAAGGGAGCGAAAGACTTGATGGTCGATCGCCTATCACGTCTTGAAGGAGGGGAGGTACAACAAAGCGAAAATATTAATGAGCGATTACCCGATGACTCCTTAATGATGATAAACCTCCAATTGGTTCCATCATATGTTGATATAACAAATTATGTTTTAGGTGGTATCTTTCAGCTCAATTTGTGTTATCAACAAAGAAAAAAGTTCTTATATGAGTGCACTTGCTTTTTGTGGGATAAACCATTTATATATAAAACTTGTGCTAATGGCTTAATTAAGAGATGAGTTTTAGAGGAGGAGCTATCAGAAATACTAGCACATTGTCATGATTCTACTTATGCAGGGCATTATAGAGCAAACAATATGATAGCTTGAGTATTATAATGCAGATTCTATTTGCCTAACTTGTTCAAAAATGCTCGTGAGCTTGTGATGTAATGCCAAAGAGTGGGGAACATTTTAAAGAGATATGAGATGCACCTTTCTAACATCTTAAAGGTAGAAGTATTTGATGTATAAGGATTGGATTTCATGGGACCGTTCCCATCCTCCATAGGAAACACATATATATTGGTGGGAGTAAATTATGTCTTGAGATGGGCTAAAGCATTGGTAACTTCTACTAATGATAGTAAGGTGGTGTAAAAGTTCATAAAAGATTATTCAATAGATTTGGAGTGCTAAGAGTAATAATAAGTGGTGGAGGAGACTATTTCTGTAATAAATCTTTTGAAGCTCTTCTTAAAAGATATAGAGTCTAGCATCGAGTGACCACATCTTATCATTTGCAAATAAGTGGCCAAGTGGAGGTTGTTAATCGCTAGTTAAAGAGAATCTTGTAAAAGATGGTCAATAGTTTGAGGAAGGATTAGGCATTGATGCTTGACGTTGCTTTATGGGCATATCGAACTGCCTTCAAGACTTCAATTGGTGTAACACCCTTCTAACTTATTTATGGGAAGGCTTATCACTTGCCCATAGAGTTAAGGCATAGGCCATGTTGGGCAACTAAGGCTTAAAATTTTAATTGGAAGATAATTGGAGAAAAGAGACTCCTAAAACTAAATAAGTTTAAAGAGTTAAGGTTGAATGCTTATGATAATGTCAAGTTGTATAAAAAGAAAGTTTTAAAAAAGGCAAAGTTAGAGATATGATTTTGTTATTCAACCTAAGATTGAAATTGTTTTTAGGAAAGCTCAAGTTGCATTAGAGTGGTCCTTTCAAAGTAACCTAAGTATTCAAACATGGAGCTTTAGAATTCGAGAATGATAAAAAGGAAACGTTCAAAGTGAATGGTCATTGATGCAAGCCGTATTTCAAAGAAGGATATTGACATGAAAGGAAATTAATGTCTTTCCTTTCTTTTGGTTTAAAGAGATGTTATTTGAATCAAGCGAATTTTGATTTAAGTTGAAACTTGTGTGGATAAGTTTGTATAATTCCCTTAAATTTATTTAGCCAAAAAGCTTCTTCTTATCATACCTTACTTAAGCCATGTTATAACCCTTATTAAGTCCCATTGATTTATACATTAGGTTCATTTTGTTTAGTGATGGAGATATGATTCTTAAGCAAGCTCATGGAAATAACTTGCTATATTTTGATTTGAAAACTTTAAGAATCTTAAACACTTTGAGTGTATAGAGTGAAATCCTTACAAGGGTGTCAAGTCCTGTTCATTTGATTTTGATGGAATTGATGAAATGTTGTGTTTTAACAATGTATCCTATGAGTGCTTATTCTCTCAATTGTTATTTTATCTTAACCCTTAAATGTGAATTAGCTTTTGGGTATTTCTGGATGACATTAAAGGAGATGAGAATGAAGTTGTTATGAAGATGATTAATATATTGAATCGTTGTATGCTTGAGGACAAGCAAAAGTCCGGTGTGAGGGAATTTAATAAGATGTTATCTTGCTATATTATTTGATATTATCTCCTTTGTTTTAGATTTATTTTGGTGCTTAAATATGAAAATTAATGTTTATTTTATTTTAGGAGATGAAAAGTAGAGATTGTATCAAATTGGGACTCTATTGATGATAATCACGAATTTTGGATTAAGTGAAGAGATTGTTGTGATGGATAAAGTTGATTACTTGAAGAGTTGAAGTTTAGCTGAGAAACTTTCTTTCATCGTTATTATGTAGAAATTTGAATTTGGTTTAGATATACATCTTTACAAAGTTAGAATTAGATTAGGATTAAATTAGAAAACCATATAAAAAGGACGTTCCTCGTAACAAAAAAAAAGGTTATCTTCTTATGTTTTTAGCAATTCTTTATCTTTCCTCTATTTCTGTTATTGGAGCAAAAGCTATATGTGGTTAAACTCAATTGTTCTGATTCAAGGGGATTCGATATTCTAGTTGTAACTTTGTGAGGTTTTGTGTTCTAAATCTTTTATTTATGTTTTAATTCAAGTATTTCTCGTTTTGAGTTCTCATTTTTTTTATGAATGATTAATATTTGACTAATATGACAATTTAATTTAATATTAATTATTCTATCGCTATCCAGGAATTCAATGATCCGTTATCATGAAGGATTGGTACAAGTAGCAAATAGGTTATTTATGAATTTCCATATTTAACTTACGATAAATAAGAAAACTAAATTGAATAGTTGCGACTATCTTAATTATTTAATTTAGGATTAGTATTTTTCACTAAACTTATTGCTATCATTTATTTGATATGAAATGTTATCACACTCAGTCAATAGATGATAAGTTTTGATTTGGATGATGGTTTGAACCAATTAATTTAGAAAATTTCAAGACTTACTACGGCTATCCTAATATGTTTCGGGTTAACTGTTTGAATTATGAAAACATTCTTTTTAGACCAATAATCAATGTTACAATTAGATGAGATCTTTCCTTTGAATCGATGTTTGCTAATCTTCATTTGATTTAATTTGTTTTCACATTAATTTTAGTTAATCAGTTACGTAAACAAAAACACCCCTTTTTAATTTTATTACTTGAAATTAAGAAACTACAGTCTAATTATCTTGGGATTCGACTTGGTTCTACGACTCTTATAAGAAGTTTGGAGAATTAGAATTATTTTTGAAACTTCGACAATCTGACCATTGAAGTACCCAAATACAAAAGAACAAATAATTGATGCAAATACTTAAGAAAATAAAGAAGGAAGTATCTTGAAATAATAATAAAATATTAATTTAAAGTTTTGATGTTGTTAAAATGCCTGATACAAAGCATATGAGTGCCGGTGATGCCAATGGTAAATGACTAAATATATCATAGACTGATAGACTTACTACAATGGGTTTGGCTTATGAAATTTTTATATCCACCAAAAGTATTACGCTAACATGTGATAAGAAATTTGTTTAATAAAACATAAGATTAGTACACTGATTTTTGTTTAACTTATATAAGACTATTCAGCTGTAGGTCAATGTGGAAATCTTGATAGTTTTTCGAGAGCTGTCCATTTCACCTTTTGTTTAGTTAGGCATACCTCCTTTTCATTTAGAATGCAGTGTTGTTTTTTTTTTTTAATACAAGGGAGAGCTAAAAACAACTAATCTAAAACACGCAATGTGCGACGGTACTCGATGCCTTGGTGGTCCTTGTGGAGGAGAGTCCGGAGGGTCGAAGGGGGCTCCTGAAAGATATGGAGGCCTGGGCTGCCCTGGACAGCAACAACGGCTAGATGATCCGCACACCGGTTGCCTTCTCAGTGGATATGCTTGAGACGCACGTCCCAATCGAGGTGGAGAAAGTCCCGGGTACTTGCCAATAACAAAGGATTGATATAAGTCACAGAAAATGGAGCTAAAAGCAGTTGACAAACTTCGAGGGCGTCCACTTCTAGGATGACGCGGTGAAACCCCAAATTCCAAGCTAGGTTGAGGTAGGGGCGGACGCCTCAAAGCTTAGCATTGATCGCCGAGCTTCTACAGAGATGGTGGGAAAATCCGCCGCACCAGTGGCCTTGACTGTCACGAATTAGGCCACCCGCAGTACCAATACTCGACCTCGGGTTGTAAGCACCATCCGTGTTGAGCTTGACCCATTCTCCCAATAATTTGGTCCATCCCACCTGACTACTCACCAAAAGACCCTGGTGACGAAAGTTGAATTGGTACTTCATGCTTTTTATCTTTCGGAAGAACACTTTTCTTTCATAAAACATCTATAAAAACATATGTTGTGACTAAGGTGAGTATAAGGTGGAAGAGCCGTGCGGGATGGAAAATGTCTACTTATTTCATGCCAGACAACCGTAATTGACTTGGTGCCAACTTTTCTTGTGCCAAAAAGGAAACGCGTATACATATGAAAAAGAAAAGTTGAAAGGTCCTGTTCTTTGTAGTCCAGATTTTTATCAGTTCTACGTAAGTGGAATGAATGGGACAGTGCTTCTGCATCGAAACGTAACTCTCAATATAAATTAATACAAAAATCTGGTCTTCGAATTCTGGGAAAGGAGATTCTTCGATACACTTTTGGGCGTTTATATATACATATAAACTATCATTTTTTTAATACAAAGAAAGCTTGTGTAAAACCTTAGCAGGTATTTTTAAATTTGTTCACCGAACTACTCCCTCCGATTTATAATAAGTGTCGTTTTAGAGGAATGCACACTTATTAAAAAAGTTAATGAAATGTCTAATATACCCTTATTAATTACATGTTAAAGTCCCTTGAAAATATAATCTGTGTAATTAAGATGTGAGAGAAATTAAAGATTAATTTTGGAAGTAAAATTATAAACATGCATACAAAGTTAAGAATGACACTTATTTTGAATAATTAAAGTGTATTTAAAATGACAATTATTATGAATCATAGGGAGTATCAAATTAGATATTAAAAACTTCTCAGTCAAATGGTTAAAAACGTACCTTCTTTAGTAGAAACTCTTTAAAATTCTAATCAAACGTAATGGCATCTTAAGTTAAAGATCTTTGTGCTTATCTCTATTTTGAAAACGGGTGAACTGAACGTGGTCTACTATTAAAGTCCATCACTAACTTCAGTTCTCTTTTCTTATTTGGGTTTTAAAAAATTCCTTTTTGCAAGCAATCCAAATTTAAGTTTTATGTTATCACCAAGCGAAAATGATGACTACAGAAAAACGTGTACGTAAAGACGGAGATAACACGGCAGCTTAGTTTTATCACTTTCGAGACAGGTTACTGGCCATTCGGTCTTTTAATAGGGAACTCATTAGCCACTCAAACAAAACCATTTAACATTAGGGTGTGTATTTAGGACACATGTTAGTATGAGAATGGCGCTACAGACGTATAATAGTTGAAGTGAATTTATTAGAGGTCATCCATGAGTGATTTGACTAAGATTTTTTTTTTTTTTTGGTGACAAGTATATGAAGATCGATGCTTCGAACATGAGAGATGTAGCTTAAGCATACACATCGAGAAGAGAATTAATGTGCTAATAGATTGACTAATCTAGCCCTTTCAGTAGAGCCCGGCCTGGATATATTTCAAGAGCCTCCAGTAAGCTTTTGGAAGTCCTATACTAAGATATGAATGGAGCTATGTATCGTAGAACCCTACGTTCGTAGGGGATAGGATTCGCGAGTTAGTCACTTTTGTTTTATTTGCTTTGTAAATTTTTTTATAAAAAAAAAACCATTTAACACTTCTGGCTTCTCAGAGACAACCTTATGGAAGCATCAGTAACTCACTAAACGCTTAAAGTTTAAAGGGATAAAATGATTCGCATCTGTAATTAAAGCTAGGATTTCTGTATGGGAAACCACATGGAGGAACAATGAATCTGATTCCAGAGTCCAGCATTCCATTTGTACATATTTGGCAACTCCACAAGTTGGAATGAAGAACTATAAAAAGTACATCACTCTCATATTTGATAAGCATAGATCGACATTGGGGTGAACAAGAGTTACGAGAAGGCTAGCATTATCGGTTTCAAATATCTCAGGAGTGATTTCAAGATGTTGGTAAAGGTCCTAAAAAACACTGACAACAAAAATAAGTATGATGTTAATGGAGAGGAATTTGGACCGTCAGAGCGTAATTTTGTTAAGAATATAATAAAATATAATATTAATCCCTTCAAACAAGAGTGGGCGTGCCGGAGTGGTTATCGGGCATGACTAGAAATCATGTGGGCTCTGCCCGCGCAGGTTCGAATCCTGCCGCTCACGATACGCTTTTTAGTATTTTGAAATTAAAAATACTAAAAGAGAGATGAGAGGTTCTGGAAAACCTTACGCTAGAAGGAGGGCTTGAACCTCCGACCTTGTGGTTAACAGCCACACGCTCTAACCAACTGAGCTATTCCAGCTTCCTTTTATCTTCGAAACCTAGTTAAATTATCAATATTAAAGTGTTTTTTAAGCTCATTATATTTGAGTGATCGCAAAGTTGCTAAAAGGTCAAAGATTAAAATGGCGAAAATTAAATCTGAAAGAGCAAAAATAAGCCTCGAAGTGAAAATATATAAAAAGTTATACCATATAGTTATTATACTGATCAGATTATAAATAATTAATATTTTAAGAGACATAATTTGAAGCATTAAGTACTTTGTTCCAACTTGAAATATGTATTAATTTGAGTGATGTAGAGAGCACGTAAAGAATACAGATATATGAATATGTAAAGAATGTAGATATATGATGGAGTAGTACAGCTCACTAAGACAAAAATAACTTAGGTAACTGACATATTTGCAACAGTTTAAAAATTTGTAGCTAATAATTAATATAACGTAACAATTTTTAAAGTGTTGTCTTTACTAATATAAAAAAACAACGATTATAATAATTTGTTGGTATTGGCTCAATGGTGAGAGGCGTCCACTTAAAGTGGAATAAAACTTTGAGGTTGGGTGTTCGAGCCGTGGCTCCACCCAACCAAAGAGGACAATACCTGGTGTGATGGGGGTGGGTCCCGGG
>JANZLH020000022.1:6157375-6170267 GCA_026770325.2 Erythroxylum fimbriatum | reverse complement strand
AAACCGTGGGCTACGTCCAGTCCTCAGAAATCCTTCTGAGATTTCACTATCTCCAAAACGTTTACAAGTATTGTTTCGCCGAGCCTCTTCAGGTCTCTTTACAGTAGGTACTCTTTTACACTTAGCCTCCTCAGGCCATCTGTATCACTTTTACAATAGAAAAGTATATCGAGCTTGATTACAACAGTATATCGCTCAATAATAGCACAGTACTCTCTTTTGAAATTTTATCAGTGTATCAGTATATCAGTACTTCAGTAAAAATTCAGTTGGTCTTTGTATTCGACTCCAACTCCCTATTTATAGTTGAGTCTTCAACTGCTTCTTGAATCTTTAAAGAAACGGTTTAGGCAGTTGCACTCTGTAACTTCCTCAGACTGATACTTCTGACTTTCTTCGTCTGATTTTCGTATCGTCTGCTTTTTCTCTATAGCTTCCGTCTACTTTTTCGTAAAGCTTCCGTCTGCTTTTTCGTAAGACTTCCGTCTACTTTTTTTACTTAGCCTTCGTCTGTTTTCTGCCTTCTCATAGCTTCCGTCTGTCTTTCCGTAAAGCTTCCGTCTGTTTTATCCGTAAAACTTGCATCTACTTTTCTTCTAGTAGTCTTCCGTCTGTTTTCTACTTTCTCATAGCTTCCGTTTGTTTTATCCGCATTGCTTTCGTCTACTTTTTCTTCCATCTGATTTTCGTTAGTGTATATCGTCTGCTTTTCATTTAGTCTACTATTTGTTTGTCATCAAAATCAATTGATACGTAAAGTCAATTTTGACTTAACAAGTAACGGTTAGTAACGACTAGTAACGGCTAGTAACGGCTATATTCATCCAAGTGGGCTGCATATAAATAGATGAAGATCAAGGGAAAAATAACTAACGTCAAGATAGCCAAGAAAGCATACATCTCTCAAAAATCTGCTCTCTATTGCTCTCATCTCTTTCTAATCTGTATTGAGCATTATTCTTCAATCTTTCTCTCATTATCTTTGTGAGTTTGAGTGATTAGTGATTAGTCACTTGTGAGGTAGGATTTGTGCCGGAAAACAAATCGATTGTAAAGGTAGCTTGAGCCGGAAATCAAGTGGTGTTGTAAAAGTTCGCACTGAACTAAAAAGTGTGCAATATAGTGATTTGCCAAATCCTAAGTGGGAGCTTAGGTAGAGGACGTAGGTCTTAGCACCGAACCTCTATAAAATCAGTGTTTGCTCTTCTTCCCTATCCTTTGCATTTAAATTTGCTTAATTTGTTTTTGTGTGAATTAACTTCTGATTTTATTGTAGAATTTTACGAAAAGCTTTAAAGATCTATTCAACCCCCCTTCTAGATCGTTTACATTCGATGTGTGGATAACCAACCCATTTCGAGAATAATATCAAAATTTGGAATATCTAATATGATCAAGCTTGTCAGAAACTCCTTACCCTCAATCAATATTTTACTATCTACAAATACTCTTTTAGCAAAGAGTGAATTTCCAATTGGGATGGAAACTACTATCCCAACATCTAATAATTGAGGCTCAACATTCAATTTTGCAGAAAAATGCATACACATAAAAGAATGTGTAACACCAGGATCTACTAAAGCATAAGCATCTTGATCAAAGACATAAATCATACCGGTGACTACATTTGGTGTGGCAACGAGCTCCTGCTGAGTGACTACCAAAACTTGGGCATATGTGCGAGGTCTACCTGCTAGTCCTGTAGGGTTGCTCTCCTACCCCCTAAATCTCTATTGTATGTAATGCAACTTGACCCTCTGGTCTGAGAACCTCTGTCAACTATCTATAACCCCTCTTGCTTATGAAGCAGTTGAAGATCCAATTATTGACCTCTCTATGGTAAGTAATTGTGGACAATCTCTGATAAAGTGACCCTTTTTGACTGCAATGGAAATAACCTGTCATATTCATCCGACACTCACACATATGTCTTTTTCTGCAAGTAGTACACTCTAACACTAGGATCCTAGTATCACGAGAGTCTTTAGGTCTAGTGGGCGTCCTAAAAGATCCCTAGTTGAACGATCCACCTCTACAAAACCTCCTGCCAGCCATCCATCTTGACTATATTTTTCTTAGCTACCCTGGGATGATCTACCTGATGCGTTGCGCTTATGTTCTGATCTTGAACTTTAAGTGATTGTTGTTGCATTTCTCTCCACTTTTATTATAGCTTCAACTAATTCCCTGTAATGTACCTGTGAAGCTAAAGGCATATGGATCCGTAATCTGGGACTCAAGCCTGCGGCGAGCCTCTCGCACTTATGCTCTTCACTATTAGCAATAAACAGAACACTTATGACAAGTTCCAAAAACCTCTTCTCATAATTCGTCACTGATGTCGAGCCTTGCTTTAGATGAAAAAATTCCTTTACCCTAACATCTTTATAACTCTGTGGGTATAATCTATCTGTAAATTCTCTCTAAAACTTTGCCTATGACAACCCATTTGGATGCCATCTCTCAATGGCCTCCCACTAATCCTTCACCTTATCTTCGAAGAGGAAGGTGGAAAGTATAACTCCTTGCTCATCTAAACTCCTTGCTCATCTATACATCCCATAACTCTTTATATCTTCATAACCCGATCTAACCATGTGAGTGCACTCTCAGGACCACTCCCATCAAAAGTCCTCGTGTCCAGTTTACAGACATGCTTAATGGAACATTCTGATGCTTCCACATTCTTGCGCGGTTGTTGTATTGCCGCGGTGAGTATCTGAATTTTTTTGAGTCATTTCGGGTTAGTAACTTGACCTTTCGGTCTCCAAACATACATTTAAGATAATATCTCCATTTTACAAAGTTTACAAGAATGACTAATGTGACCACATCTACCACAGTAGAAACATAAAATAGATGAATGAGAATTGCTATAATTTGTACCATGTATTAGGTTCTTGCTATTTTGACTATAGCTACTACTAGATTTAACAAAGAAGTTCTTGTATGACCTAATATTATTATTTTCATTGTAGCCTATTCCAACTTTATCAAAGATGCATTTACCACTACCAAGTAGTACATCGAGGTTGTTCCTTCCATCAACGAAATTCGCAATATCTTTTTCTAGAGATAAGATTTTTTCTGCACATTTCCCTTTCTCAAGTTCTAGGGCGACAACCTTTTCTTCTAACTGTCTCACTTTATCAGTATCATTATCAAGCAAAGTATTTTACAACTTGGCTAATCTTTCTTCCATAACTTCTTTTTTAGAAATCTTTTGCTTATAATCAACTTCAATTGACATATTTTTGGTCGCCAGACTCTCATTCACAGATTCTAATGATTTAATCTTACACTTCAGAGATTTATCATTGTTCTTAGACTTTTTAACTTCTTTAAAATACTTCACTGTCAACTTTTTATACTGATCATGTAATTTATGATATGCATTTTTCAATTCATCAACTTCAATATCAGAGTCAGAATATTATACCTCATTATCTCCTGATTCAGCAATGAAGCAAACATTGTTGACTTTTTCTGGGTTTTCTTCTTCAAAGTTTTCAAAGTCCTCATCTAACCAGGCTGCAGTCATCACTTGCTTTTTGGGTTTTCTATTCTATGACTTGTCTTTTTAACGAAGAGGACATTCAGGTCTTGTGTGTCCAGGCTTCTTGCAGTGATAGCATATGATTTGATTGTTTTTACGTATTGCTACTGCTACTGTTGCCTTTTGATAGGAACTTGTTGTTCCCAGCTTTTTTGTTTCCTTCTCTTTTCTTCATTAGCTTCTTTTTATAAAAGCGAACATATTTTTTGACCATGAAGTTGGACTTGTCATTTCCATCTATTTGTAACTGAGTGTCACTTTTATCACAATTTAATTCATCAATTGCTTTTAGTGCCATTCCTTTTCTGAAGGAGGATCCTTTATCTCGCCTAAGCTCGGTTTCATGGATCATTATATTTTATCATAGCTAGTTGAGTGAAATAATGTCTAGATTTTTTTGTAGTTTCTAGAGCTGTCACCTTAGGTATCCATTCCTATGGTAATGATCTTAGAATCTTCGTTACGAGCTCATCATTGGGATATATTTTCCCAAGTTCTTTAAGGCTGTGATGATGTTGTTAAATCGTCCGAAGAATTCATCTATGGTTTCTCCTTATTTCATACCAATAGTTTCGTATTGATGCACTAAAAGGCTTATTCTATGTTTCTTTACCTTATTCGCTCCTTCAAAAACTTGTAGTTTATCCCACATTTCCTTTACTGTAGAGCAGTAAGATATCTTCTCATATTCTTCTGGAGATAGTGCACAAATCAAATGATGTTTTACTTTAGCGTTTAGCTATGCATTTCTTCTGTCAACATCAGGCCATACTTCTATGTTTTCTATAGAAAGAATTGAAACTCCAACTCTGATGGCTTGCCAGACTTCAATATCTATAGATTGGAGGTAGATTGTCATTCTCTCTTTCCAGTACGAGTAGTTGTTTCCGTTGAAGTAAGGAGGCTTTGAAACATATTGTTCTTCAAGGCTTCTCAAGTTGTTTGCCATGATCTATCACGTGTTGTAAAACACAATAAATGTGAAACCTCACTCTGATACCAAATAATTTAGCAAACACACACAAGAGGGGGGTGAATTATGTGCAACTTAAAAAAATGGAAGATACTTTCAATTCGTATAAAGATAAAGGCTTGTTAAAACCTAAAACAATAAGAGCCTGTTAGACAATAGAAACCCGTTAAACTACAGTCCCCAAGTATCCAACTTGAGTGTTTTACTAAATTCCCAAGTAGTAATTTGACGAGCCTCTTCAAGCTCACGAGTACATATTTTTCAAGGTTCTCTAACCTTCCAAACTAGTAGTACTTAGCTAGCCTTTACAAGCTCTCAATAGATGAAAATGTAATTTGCTTGATATAAGCTTCAATGACCTGTTTCAAAAAGAATTTTCACTTTCTAAAGCACAAGAGATTTGACAATGATATCACTTTCAAGAGAATTGATGCTATATGTGTATTTCAAAAGTTTGATCGACTTTCGCAAAAGCAGCTGCTCTTCCTTAAGTAGGCATTTCTTTCAATTAGTCGTTACTTTAATTGCATCCTTAGTCAATTGGATAGATTTAAATATGAATAACTTTGTTGTCTATCTTTGCCAAAATTCTTACAGTAATCACGGGGCTAATATATGACGTTTATAATTAGTAGGATCTTTTTGGATAAACCATTTCTAATAAGGTAAGTTCATAAAGAAGATTACGACAAAATAAAAAAAAACGTATTTCTTATGATTTTATTTTCTTTTAAGAATTAGACCGTTAATTGAACAAAGAAATAAATCCAATTTGAATTTTTAAATATTATACAGTTGTCATCAAAATCGTTAATCATAAACTTTGAGCTAATAGAGTTTGGTTTATACTTAAAGAGTCATGTCATGGTTTATAGATGCAAAAAGCTTCATATAGAGATCGTCCGACAGATTATTGCACCTAAGATGGTGGAGAATGGAACTCTTTTTATATAAAGAAAACAACTCATGTTTCAAAAATCAATACTTTTTAGGCTATATGACTATTTCATAATGATTTTTGTTGGAAATAACCGTAGTATTGTTGGAATTAATCGTTTTTTCTCCACGTATACTTTGATTTAGTTTTGAAAATATTTTCTTTTCAACAAAAGGTTTAACTTAGCCCATTTAATTATTTTAATAGTTAATTGTCTAATTTAATACCTACTGTTACTTATAATATCATATTATATCTTAGCGTTTTTAAAATAATATTGTTAGTACCATAAATCTTAACTGAGTTAAGTTTTTCACATTTTGTATAAAAATCTGAATATAGATTTCTTGTTCAGTGCGAGTTAGTTTATAACAATATTTTTAAATTCACAATTATATTATTCCAAATAACATATTTCACATATTCTTATATTATTTAAATGCCACAATGCATTTTTTGTTATTTATTTATTTATTTATATGAAGATATATCTTTATCAATAAATACGTTATAAATTTCATTAGTTACTACTTGAAAAGCTTTTATAAGCTCAATTGCATTACGAAAGTTAGTGGTATTTTTTTTTTGGGTTACAACTAAGAGAAATGGAAACTACCTCATAAAGAAATACCACAAGCATCAGTCCATACAATCAAAGAGAGGGGTTTAGGAATAGCATCCCAAACTTGAAAATGTGAAGCCATGCCATGACCTAATTTAGCCAAACAATCTGCTGTAAAATTACCTTCACGAAGCACATGCCTAATAGAGTAACTCCAATTCCTAGCAAGTAAAGCTTAAATATCCACAACCAAAATAGACAGGGGATGTTAAGAAAGAACACCACAAGTCACCATCTGCACCGCCTTCATGCTATCAGATTCTACAACGACTTGTTGAAAACCGTGATCCCATACAAAAATCAAACCATCGCGAATGGACCATAACTTCTCCACCAAAATAGTTGAAACACTAAGTCTAAATGAATATCCCTAGACAAGTCAGTGGTATTTTTTATTCGTACTTTATTGTTTAGTAAAAAGTTTAGTACTATACTAGTGATTTTATAGGTTATAAAATTCCATAAGGTGCAACTCACAGGTGCCCGCTTTGCCCTACCAGTTAAAAAACAAACAAAGATGACAACTTCATAGAAGCAATTATTGAAGACTAGTCATTATGCACTACCTTAGTAGGGTGGACTAAACCCAATAAAGGCTGGGTTAAGCTTAACACGGATGGTGCAGTGAAACCAGGCTCCAATATTGCTTCTGCAGGCGGAGTAATAAGGAACTGCCAGGGGCACTGGTGTGTCGGATTTTTACAAAATATTGGCATCGGCGACCCTCTGTTAGCTGAGCTCTGGGGGGTCTTTTCAGGTCTCATGCTGGCTTGGGATTGGGGTTATAGGCACGTGCAAGTGGAAGTGGACTCGTTAGAGGTAATTAACATCCTTTCTTCCTCTCACAGTACTCTAATTGGGAATCCTTTTTTGGTGACAGGTATCCGAGACTTGATCCTTCGAGCCTGGGAGGTGCAACTTCAGCATACACATCGCGAAGGGAATCAGTGTGCGGATCACTTGGCCCACTTAGCCTTTTTTGCAGAACAAGGCATGCATACCATGCAGGAGCCACCACTAAGCAGTTTGGAGGTCCTTTCCCGCAACATCAATGGCACCCTGTACCATCGAACCCTTCATAGGAGTCTTTGCGCTACACGCTAGTCTTTCTTTTTGTTTTTTCTTTCCCCAGCAACCAAAAAAAAAAAGGAAATTACCTCTTGTTTTTGTACATAATGTAAGCCAACTGTGCATAATAATTAGCCAGGAATATGCTTTTTCTTTATTTCCTTTTACTTTAATTTATATTACATCATAAATAGATAATTTGGACCTATCAAGTACTAATATAACATTATAAATAATTTTTTAAAACATTAAGCAAAAGCGTAAATTTCACTCTTAACATTTTAGAAATTATCTAAATAAGCCTATAGTGTTATTTTTGTTACCACTTTTAGGTAATATAACGAGTATTATTTTATACATTTCACTGTCACCTTTCATTTTATCGATTTCGCTAATGCTTCTTCAAACTAGACAGAGCCTCACCCTCACAATTGCTTCACTCTCCAAAAAAGAAGAAAACAAAGTTAATTTACTTTGAGACCATATTTGAAATAAGCTAATATTTTACATTTGATTTGTTATATTTCACTTCCAAATAGTATTATACGATTAATAAAAATTTAAATATTATTTAATTTTGTCATTAAATTTAATATTGAATGAATTCGACATTATGTTAATGTTGGTGTAACATTTTTTTTAATTTTTTCCTCTTTTTAAATCAATTTTGCTGGATAAAATTTAATTTTAAAAAGTAGAGCTTTGGTTGAGTTCATTCTTCTAAAATTTTAATAATTAGGTTTATTATGTTAAATTAATTTAATTAAGTTGAATTTGGGAACGTTACCTTTAATTAGGTCAATTAAATTTATTTAATTATGTTTTGAATATTAGTTAATTATAATTAGGACGAAATTCTTAGATTTTTTTTTTTGAGATAATGAAAAGTTTAAGATTAAAAGTTAAAAAGGACATAATTGAAATTGAAAAGAAAATCGAAGATCAGAGACTATGCGTTTACTGTCGCTTCTCTCTCGTGGAAAAGCTGGCCGACGCTCCTCACAAAGGAAAACCCTAGGTCTTTCATAGATCGTCCCTGCCGTCCCTTTTTCTCTTCCGCCATTCTCTAATATTTCGAATCCTTCTCCTAGTTCGTCATTTTACCATCCCTTTTCACTAGTTTCGGTGCGCCTATCGCTTCTTTTAAAAAAAAAAAAAATTCAATTCAACTTTCTCCTCAGCCTTTTGAGCTTTTTTTTGCGCCACAAACAGAAATCATCCCTTACCCACCTTACTTGCTTCTATTTTGCCAAGCCTAGCGTCTCCTAGGCATCCCGAACTAGATTTTCCTTCTGTGGGTTGAGTTATTCTGGATCTTGCTTATGTTGAGGGAAAATCCCTTAGTTAACCTTGTGGTCATCTTTTGTTTTTACGGGGACGAAAACGGCTTTTAGTTGAAGAAATCGACAGGGGAGGTGGACCAATAACGAAGAAAGTGGAAACGTCGGTCCCCACGCCTTCCCAAGAGAAGGGAACACTCCACGCGCATCAAAGGCTTGCTTCCCCCTTTTTTACGTCCTCGTGTTCTGATCTTGTGTTTCTATGGTATGTTCTCCATCGTATTATTATTTTCCCCACCAGTTTTCTTGGTTGTTTTCCAGGTTGTATTTTATGCTTTGTTCATTGATATTTGAACTGTTTTAAATTTCGTGTTTCTGGGATCTTTGTTTTGTCAGTCGACTCTCTTCCCTTTCGCTTCCTAGCGTCACAGCTTAAAGATTGCAGTTGATTCTTTTCATATCCATGTCATCCGTGATTGTTACTTGCTTGACGTTATACTTCTGTTTATGTTGGTATAAAATATGCCCTCGGTTACTTAACCTAGTATTGGTTTTGAAATCAATCTGTTAAGCTAAAAGGGAATAGGTAAAATGATTAAAAGAGTCTTAATATTGGTTTTGAAATCAATTTAGTTATCATTTAAGGCTCATATTTATTACTTTTTTAATTGTGGAATGCTACTATGTGGAATTGTATTTGTCAATTACTTAAAATTAATTGTTGCATACCTGAAGATAAAATGACCCCGTTCATTTAATTTCTGTATTTTGTGCATGCATGTTAATATATTATTCCCCTTTTTATGTTATTAGTTTGTATTTTGGCTGAATAAGAATGAAAAATTTCCCTTAAAGAGTTCTTAACAATTTTTGGCTCTAAAACTAGTTGATGATGATGGAGAACTTGGAGCAACCTGTGCAAGCAAATCAAGTCAATGGCGACATTATCACAAACATGAGAAAGGCACCAAAACGTTTTGTGAAAAACCAAATTCCAGATTCAATTCTCAATGATCCATCCTTAAATTCTGTCATCTCGCTGCTGCCTTCTAACTATAATTTTGAGATACACAAGTGTGTGTGGCGCATTCGCTCTACTGGGGCGAAACGTGTGGCTTTACAACTTCCTGAGGGACTACTCATGTATTCCCTTATCCTTTCAGACATATTCACTGCCTTTGCTGATGTTGCCCATTGCTTCATCCTTGGTGACGTAACCTATGGTGCTTGTTGTGTGGATGACATCTCTGCCTTGGCGTTGGGTGCTGATCTTTTGATCCATTATGGCCATAGCTGCTTGGTTCCTATCGATGTTACTAAAATTCCATGTCTTTATGTTTTTGTGGATATCAGAATTGATGTTGACTGCCTAATTAACACAATCAAACTAAATTTGAGTGACAACAATGTTATCCTTGCTGGGACAATTCAGTTTGCATCTGCCATTAGAGAAGCAAAACCTGAATTGGAGAAACTTGGGCTGAGGGTTTTGATTCCTCAGTCAAAACCATTATCTGCAGGAGAGGTGTTAGGTTGTACAGCACCAAAAATTTCTCCTAGTACGATGGCTGATTTTGGTTCTAGTGAGACTGTCCTTGTATTTGTGGCTGATGGGAGATTTCACTTGGAGGCCTTTATGATAGCCAATCC
Organism: Erythroxylum fimbriatum; assembly: GCA_026770325.2. Taxonomy (NCBI): domain Eukaryota; kingdom Viridiplantae; phylum Streptophyta; class Magnoliopsida; order Malpighiales; family Erythroxylaceae; genus Erythroxylum; species Erythroxylum fimbriatum. The sequence continues at coordinate 6,160,181 of JANZLH020000022.1, read as the reverse complement.
CAGTATTAGGGCGTTTAGGTATGACCCGTATCTTGGAAAATTGTTTTTGGAAGAATATGGTCATAGAGAAATGAAGGATACTCGGAAGGGGGTAATAGAGTGTGCAAGGAAGACAAGGAATTGGGGTATCATCTTAGGGACGTTAGGTCGGCAAGGCAATCCGAGGATTTTAGAGAGATTGGAGAAGAAAATGAGAGAAAAGGGACTTGATTATGTGGTTGTCCTGATGTCTGAAATTAGTCCTGTCAAGATTGCTCTGTTTGAGGAATCTGTGGATGCCTGGATTCAAATTGCATGCCCTAGACTCTCTATTGATTGGGGGAATGCATTTGGAAAACCTCTTTTAACTCCATTTGAGGCTGACATTGCTTTCGGAGATTTACTAGGCTGGTGGGAGAAGAGTTTTATTTGTAGTGAAAATTCATGTTATGATTGTGGCGATGGAAATGCAAAACGGATGCAAGAAGCTTCTTCTGGAGATTATCCAATGGATTATTATGCCCAAGATGGTGGAGAATGGAACTCTTCATATGTAAAGAAAGTTAATCGTGTTACTAAAAAAAATCTTTATCCTCAGTCGTTATGATTTTTTTTACCAAGTATTGTTTGTCTTTCATAATGTGAAATGAATAATTTGAGCAATGATGATAATTCTTTTTTGAGAAAGTTAATAGCTTGAGACATTCACTTGTGAACTTGTGTATGTGAATGTACGGCCCATGGTTGGCACTGATAGCTATTTTAAGACTTCATGCACTAGGGTTGTACGCATCAAGACAAATATAGTGACATATTTCCGCAGCTGATCAACAAGCCGCTGCTTAGTCGTTGGTGTACTATGAACTATTTTCCACATGGTAATAATTCTTTTTCAGTAAGGATTCGATTCAAAGCAATAATTTAATTCTTTTTCAGTAAGGATTCGAATTAAAGCAATAATTTTGGCAGCTAAAAAATTATTAATTACTGCAAACTGCCGTTTAGTTCCGGAAAGAAAAAAAAAGTGCATATAGTCGGTTGCGTAAATTGTTGCGTAAATTGTTTAATTGGTTTTCCTTTATATTTGTTTTGAGAAATTAAAAATTCATTAAAAATTAAGGGGGTTAACATATAGAAGAGGTTTATCATATGCAATAAGACCCCTTAATACACTGAAGCATCTAGATTATTAACAAAATGTCGACGTTAAGATCAAAGATGAAAGAATATTGTCATTTTACAATTAGGGTATAACTAATTGTTCCTTTCTCAAAGATTACAGAAGCTTCTCGATTCGGGAGGTGAGAGGCGAAGCTCTGATGGCGAGGATAGCTGCGGGATTTTTCAGTTCTTCTCCTTCTTTCTTCGCACATGATAGATCTTATCTCAAGTAAATCTTAACTTCAGAAACACAACGATTCTTTGCGTTTTAGGGCATAATGTATCATTTGTTCTCGACTCTTCAGACATGGCTTACCAATGGAGTGAAGGATGCGGTCTTAGTATTGGAATCAACAGTGAAGCATAGAGAGATCGCACTCAGGTAAGTGTCTCCGATTGGTTTGGCCCTTTTTTGCTGTTGTTACAACTCATAGAGTGACTCTTCAATATGACAATTTGACAGGTGAGATTGAGGAGTTCTTTTAACCAAGATTGAGGAGGGAGCAACTACTGAAAAGGACTCTGCTTTCCAACAGATGAGTCTATATCTCCTTTACCCTTGTATTTTCCATAAGTAGAGGCTTGATTAGGCGTTAGTATTCATGAAATTCTGTGCATGAGGCCCTTGATGTTTGATCTGTAGTGAGACTAAACTCTGGTCATGAATTTCATTGAGTAAGATGGATCGGGGACTAGATTCTCCATGTGAGGGCTATTCCTCTACTACAGTTAGAGTTCAACTGATTATAAGTTATTTGTTCTCTTATGCTAGCTATGGTGAGCTCTATAAGAGAGAGTAAGAAAACATACTTCTTTTCAAACCTTATGTTGTTCCTGTTCTTCCAAATTGCTTGAGTGCACGTAGCAACCGAGATTAGTATAACAACTCTATCATATTTAGAAACATGGAGATGAGGTAGTCCAGTAGAATGTCATAGAGTCTATTCGAATTAGGATCAACATCACATAATCTAGAGATTTTTGCCCAAATTTCTTTAGAAAAATCACACTTAAAGAAAAGATGGCCTTCAGATTCTTCCCTTAGATTACATAGAATACATGTCTTTGAGGAGGGCAGAAATTGCATCCTATCTAAAGTGTTGAGTCTATTCAACATTACTAGCCAGAGAAGAAAGCTAGTTTTAGGTCTAAGAACCTTGTTCCAAACCATAGAGTACCATTCCACTCTTCCCTCAATTTTTTAGTTTCTTTTATAGTTATTTCTGAAACTGGAATCCCTTCCATAAATAAGTATCCCTCTCTCTAAGGCTTGAATGGACAAAAGTCTAATTTCATCCATTGATAGTCACCAGCTTCCATTTGTAACTATTTCATTGAGCTTAGTATTCTTAGGGAACCTCACCAATAGGGTTCTTGCCAACTGATTTTGAAATAAAGCTCCTTGCTCTGTCCAATTATCATACCATAGGAAAAATCTTTCCCCAACCCCTATTTGACAACATATTTTCTGTTGAACTTTATCCTTCATTTTCAGAATTTGGTTAAATAACCAAGTGTAACTGTCTTTGGGTCTTAGAGCCCAAAAGCTCCCATCTTTTAATATGTAGATGTGAATCCATTTGATCCACATTGACTGTTTATCACTTAGGATTCTCCAAATCCTCTTAGTCATAAGTAATATGTTCTTCTTGGTTATTGACTCCAG
>JANZLH020000022.1:6029171-6042623 GCA_026770325.2 Erythroxylum fimbriatum | reverse complement strand
CAATTTTAAAATCATATTCGGATTCAAATAAAATTTCAAATTTAATTTTAATAATTCTCACTATTATGAATAATTTCAGATGTGTCATTTAAATTTAATTATATAAATTTAAAATTTATTAAAATAAACTTTTTTAATATATTTAAAAATAAATTTAAAATATTTATCATCTGCGACGTTTAATCCCAAACGTCGCAGATTTTCATTATTCAACGACGTCTAATAAACGTCGCAGAAAGCTATATTGTTTTCACGACATTTAATTCCCTCGTCGCCCATTCTCCTACGCTTTCACGACGTTTTCCAAAATGTCGAAAAATAGCCTAGGCTTTCTCGACATTTTCTACTAAACGTCGAGAAAAACGTTTCCTTACTCCCCCTTCAACGACGTTTGTTGCGACGTTTTCATAAACGTCAAGATTAACAATCAACGACTTTTTTCTAACATTTGCAATGTTTTTTAAACGTCGCAAAATGGGTATTTTTCTTGTAGTGTCTATTCTAGTCAAGAGTAGTTCAATCGATAATTATTAGATATAACATAAACTATATAGAGATAATTGAGTGATCAATATAAGATTCATTGCACTAAAGTGATTAAGAAGAATGCTCCATTTTTCTTTATCAATATAATTTAGGAAATCCTTGTCCAAGATGGAATGACACTTTATAAAATAATTTACAAATGTCATTAATTAGATTCAATTACTAATGGTATAGAACTATTATGATTAGACTCAAATAGAATAGACATCATTTTCATGTTCTATGTCTAAGCAAAACATTGTATAATGAAAAAATTGAATTGTACAAAACAAATATGCACAAAAAGGTTAGTAAAAACTATAACTTTCCTAAATATTTAGGTGGTCATGATTCGTTGCTAAACACCAATCTTGATTTATGGATATAAATTATTTAATTAAAGAAATAAAGATAAATTAAAGGAGTTTAATTTATCGAATTCTAAATATAATTTAAGGTTATAATTTATATCCATTACCAATAAAGGACCTAATAGGTCACACACAAAGAATGAGTTGAACAGAGAAAAGATGTTTCAAATTGGACTTGATTATAAAGTTTAAGAAACTTTAGAATCAAATATAAAATTTTTAATAAATAAGGACCAATATAAGATATTTAATCTTTATTGGGAAAATTTAGTATTTAATTAGAATTAATTTTAATTCTAATTAAAGTTTAATTGAAATTAGAATTTTGTGTCAATTAAATTACTAAAAGGTCAAAGCCCCATTATAAAGATGTTTAGACTCCAACATAGCTAACACTTTTTGCCTAACTCTCTTTATAATAGTTGTAGAGTTCTCTCAACATGTTTTGTAGATACCACTAGAGGTCAGATTTGTGTACCACTAAGTCGATTTTAGAAACTGTTTGAAGGAAATTACAAAAAACTAAAAAAGCTTCATAATAATGTACAAAGTATAATTCATTCTTTATTATATTTTATGTTTTAATCATTTTATAGAATTTTAAGTTATCTGACCTTTCAGAATGGCCTAATTGTTAAATTTTAAAAAAGGGAGTTCCCCTAAATTAGAATAAGTAAGAAATATAATTTTTTGAAAATTGTTTTCAATTAAATTTCAATTAAAAGAGTCTATATAATTGGAACTAGTTTCTAATTGAAATTAAATTTCTATCTAAAATAAGAATTTAATTTATTTAATAATCAATGGGCTTAATCTAATTTAATTATCCAAGGAGTTGAAAATATTATTTTATATTATGAAGATCAATAACTATAATCAAACAAGGCTTGATGTTTTTATGCACATAACTTGATTATATGAGCGCAAATGCATGTGTTAATATATGTTTGATATATTATGTATGTTGCATTGCATGTTTTATATGTATGATTTTATTATATATACTTTTTTATTTGATGAGACGAATAAAATTAAATCTCTCTTTAAATTATTAAGTATAAGTTTTGAACATTATGGTTTCCTTCCATTGTTATAGGAATAAACCAGAGTTCTATTTCTTTTGAGCTTATTGAGCAACTTAAGATCACTTTAACTTGAATATGTTTAGTTTTATTTAACTGAATCTATGTGAATTCGATGAGTAAAAATTATGATCATGTGAATTTAGAGGCTATGATAGGAATAATATATAACATATGTTTACGAACAAATTTATCACCTGGTGGATCTAGGAGTCATATGAGATATGAATGATAAAGTCGTTATCTACCCAATTTAAGTTTAGTTAGTTTGTTGAGCAAACTTAAGATCAACTAAATTTAAATTAGATCCTAGTTTACTAGAGAGATTTAAGTAATCTTTTTGAATTGTAGTAACTGCTATTATTTTGAACAAATAGTGGGAGTAACTAAATACATGATTAAAGTCCTAATCTTATTCAGTAGTAATGACATATAACCAATACTCATTTTTCTTACATTTAATTTTATTTTAAGTAAAAACTACCCTTGGTTAGTCTAATTGATACTAAGTTAATGAACTTAATTTCTTGGACATATGTTTGGTTTAAAAAGAGGTATCAAAGATAGAAAAGTTGTATATCCATTATGCGATTTTGTTATTATCCCAATTGAAGATTTTTGAAGTTATAGAGATATTTCAATATCATATAGATGACAAAATATAATGAAATTTAAGTTGACTAATATCTTATAAACTTTAATGACAACATGTAAGATATATGTATAATGCAAGAGGTTGTATAAAGTAGAGTTGAAAGATATAGTATGTTGATGAAATTGTTTCGTTTAATTTAATATACTAAAAGCATGAATGTAGACTACAATTAAAGGCTTTTCTATATTATGACAATATTTATCATAAGAAAAAAATGATTGCATAATTTTTCTTGCCAATATGTGATATGATAAAGATCATGTAAATATTTATAATTCATGCGTTTAAGCATACAATACTAAAATTGTATTTAACATTACTGTAATGTTCAAGGAATGACAAGAAACAAATTATTAAGTAAAAGTAACTGATCCAAGTTTATATAAATAATTTGTATATGTTGGACAAAAGGAGACTTATACTTAATATGAGTGGCAAGAATTCAAAGTTGGATAATCGAGACTCTCTTTTTATTCCATGTTGGTTAAATCAATATGATGAGAACCATAAAGTTATATAAAAGAATATATGTATCCTTTTGATTATGAATCATATATAACTTGTGAAACTTGTTCAATGAACGAATAACTAAATCAACCTTTAGTGAAAGAATGGTGATGGTATTAAATATTTAAATCTTATACATGTGATGTGATGGATGTAATAATAATTCATATAAGGATGATACTTGTATTTTATTATATTACTAGTGACTTTATATGACATAGTTATATTTATTAACTGAAACATTAATTTAAAATTTTGAAAATTTTAAATTGTTTAAATGTAAATAAAAATTAAGCATTGAGAATGTTGAATCATTTTGATGAGATAGATATGGTAAGATCCACATTTTTTATTATTTATAGGGAATGAGATCCTTTAGTGAATACCCCTATATCTAAACTCTACGATGTTATGTATTTATGCAAGGAAAAAAATATAATATGAGATATTATAAAACGCATTATTAAATTTTTCTATAGTTATGCCTAGTAGAATAACTTACCTTGAATATTTCTAATTAAATCAATTAGCAATATTCCATATTAGATACATAATAATATGGCTTTGATAGAGACAAAGTTAATAATTTTAGGATGTGATACTTATTTGAAGCATATATTATTCAACAAGTTTAGAACAAATTCAGATTTTTTGAAAGTTATGAGATATTTAGAAGGTTGGATATAATCTTTAAAACCCATTGAATAAAATGTTTGTTTCATTGTATACTTATAAGAGAATTGTTCCCAAGATAAGTAGGAGGAGTAACATGAAATTTGAAAGGTTCAAATATGATGAAAATACATTAAATTAGAATGAATGCCTTTATTGATATATTTGATGTATAGTTAAGCGTTATAAGACATGTAAAGATTCACTTTCATAATTAATTCAAACAATTGGTATTGGAGTTGATTGTGAATTTATAATATCTATAAGAAGGTTAAGTATAATTGTCCTCTTTAGTGGGAGTATACAAAAATATATTGCTCATAGAGAAAAATAATTCATATTTTTAATTATTGAACCTATGATTGTCCAAGAACAAATTTTATTGGATATGAATATATAGCAACTTAATTGTGGGACTTAGATTTATAGAGTTAGATGTCAAAGCTATTTACCTATTCTAGTCCAAAAGCATAAATAATATACTAAAGGTGTTTAGTATTTGAAGTAGCTGATACTTATAAAGTATTAAAGATAGCCATTATTCTATATATGAGAAGACATTTGAGTTTAAGGTCGTATGGATATTAACTTTAGAAATAAATCCTAGTTAAGGTATATTTTGCTTAAAAAATGTTGTTTTGAGATTGGAACGATTTCAATGTAGCATTAACTACTAATCAAACCAAAATATATTTTTCATTTAGTAGAAATGATTATTTGAATCAATAAGTTCTTTAATGAACTTAGTATAGATCATTGCATTATTCAAACAGTAATTTACTATGGAACATAAGTGCCATTGTGCACGCAAAAGAAACTAAGGTCTCATAAAAGATCCAAGTATGCATTTAGATACTTTCTCTTGATTGTGATAATAATTAAATAAAATTTGTAAGATATAAGTAAGCACTCACTATAAGAATCTTGTAGAATTCTTTCACTAAACCATTTTCCTAACAGTGGCATGATTGTCATATGGTGATATGTTGTAAGATACTTAATTGGCTTAGCACAAGTGGGAGATTGTTGGTTTATATCGTAGAGCCAATAAGTTTGTTGTTGTTTAGTGATATAATTATTTAAAGGCATTGTTCATCTTGTACATATTTAGATATATATGATAAATTTCATGGAATAAATGTACATTGCAATTATGATGAGATCATAATAATGAGATTCATATTATATTTATATATTATTCCTAAATTACTTTTAGTTATTTTCTATTAAGATTGGACATTAATAAAGCATTAAAAGACTAGCACATGTTATGTTTCTACCTCATGAAAGAAGTTGTCAATCTTATAAAATGAAGTGCAAAGATACTTAAACAAATATATGGGTGCTTGTTAGAGAACAAGTTTAGTAAACTAACCCCATACGATAATTCTATTTGAAACATTATTGGTCTGTTTGTGAAAATTTTATTGTAATGATTATATAAGTAGCCATTTGACTTAAAATCTCTAAAGTATATCACAGAAGAGTTGTTATGTTTTGATACTACTTAAAACCTATCATAGACAAGGATAGTTTATTTGGTAGTCATTGATATGACATAAATTACAAGCAAATAGTTGAGTAATCAATATAAAATTTCTCATCTTAAATTAATTAGGGAGTTTATTCTATTGTTTTTATTAGTATTGATTCGAGAAATTTTTGACCAAGATGAAATGACATTTTATAAAATAGTTTACAAATATTATTAATAGAATCAATTACTGATGATAGAGAACTAATATGATTGGAATTAAATAAGTAGATATTAATTTTATGTTATATATTTAATCGAAATATTATATGATGAATTTATACGAAAAATTATGCATAGAAAATTTACTCAAAACTATTTTGATATTCTTAAATATTTAGGTGGTAATGATATGTTGCTAGATGTCAATCTTGATCTATAAATATAAATTGTTTAATTAGATAATTAAAGATAAATTAAATTTTTTTAATTTATTTGATCCTAAATATGATTTTAAGTAATCTTGACTTTCAGAAAATTGAATGAAAAAAATTTCATTCTTATTCCATTGTGTGTCATATCATATTCCGCCCCAATTTTCTAACAATATATACATTAGAATTTTTTTAGTTTATAAATAATTGTTGATGTTAAGCATTTTCAATAATTTGTTTTATAAAGGGCTTGCTTGTTCTTAAGATTTTTTAAATATTATGTTGCCCTTATCTTTGCTCAAAACTGTAATGTTTTAATTTTGAGAGCATATGAAATAAATGCTCAACATAAGCAAGTTTAGACACATGTCTATGGATACAAATATGAACCAAAAATTAATCTTAGTATCATACTATATTAATCAGTTTGACCCCTAGAGAACACAATATTAGAATGATTTGAATCACCAAAGTCTTTAAATGATGACACCGTCTTCAGCCCACCTTTCAATGTCCTTCTAAGCTGCATCTACCTATCAATTTATACAATGTCCTTCTAAGCCCGGCGTCTCATCTCCGATCTATAAATCCATCAAAACTTTGGGTCTTAAAGTATCAACCTATTAATCTATTCCATTGCCCACTTGCAAATGTAGACGAAAATTTTCACTTCATAAATTCATAGTAATCATCTGAATAGAAGAAGGGTTGGCAGTGCTTCATTCTTTACTTCATTGGTTGTCGTCGGTGGCTCCAAAAAGGGTGTCCTGTTTTCAAGAGTGGTGAGTTGATGATGATGATGAGTATATGGAGCTGCAATGGTTAAATCAAGATTAAGATTAGAAGAAACAGCAGAAGTTTCGTCTTCGAGACAACTTGCTGAGTCAGAAATCTTATTATTGTCCTGGTTAGACTTTTTGGATATATAATTACATGCATCTTTCTGTGAGTCAGAAGACGGTGACAATCTCTGCGGTTGAGGATGAGCAAGAATTTGGTTGAGCCGATGATTATTAGGGTCAATTCCCATGGCTATTAGCTTTTTCCTGATATGAGAGTTCCAGTAGTTCTTCACCTCATTATCTGTCCTTCCGGGCAGTCTTCCAGCTATCAATGACCACCTAACAGCCAACCGGCTTAATTTTTTAGCTTAGGAACATCATAATGTTATTATAATACGAGGATAATGTGACAAACACTAAAGTTCCTATGATATTCTCATTTTAGTTATCAAGATAACATACTGACTGAATTACTATAATAAAAAAATGCCAAACACATATTCACATGCTACATACATATCTGTGAACGGTGAAAATGTGAAAGAGATCATGACTGTATTAATTAACTGGAATTGATGGCAAATCAATCACATTCAAGAAAAATATACCTGTTGCCAAGAAGAGCATGGAGCTTAATAATGAGGTCTTCTTCATCTTGAGCAAAATTTCCTCGTTTGATGTCGGGTCTAAGATAGTTTATCCATCTTAGCCTGCAACTTTTTCCACAACGGTGCAAACCTGAAATTGTACGTTTAACTAGTCTGATTACTAAGTTGCAAAGTTCATGTACGGCGCACTGATATAAGCAGGAATAATTATACGTATTCTATATGATTGCTAGGCTACCCCAAAATGATGAATACCAATGAGGGGCATTTTAGAGATTAGGGTTTGATTTCTGTTGGTAGTTTACCAGAATTCCTGAAACCTGAAAGCAAAATGCGAACATGGAGGTATATACATACCAGCAGCCTTAGGGAGGGAACGCCAACCACCTTCACCGTGAGCTTTGATGTAGTCGATGAGTTTTTGGTCTTCTTGCTTGGACCAAGCTCCTTTATTGTTTCCTTCTTTGTCACAGCAAGGCTTTCTCATTGTTGTCTTCCCCAGTACTCCTCTCCGATATACAGACAGAAACGGAGATGGTGGTTGATGCTTAGGGGCTTGGAGAGAAGGAGAGAAACAAGGCAATTCGAAGTCCAAGATGATTAAAATTTATACAGACAGGAGTTGAGAGGGAGTTGTGGGCTTTGACTATTGGACTGGTTGTTTTTGGTGTTTAGGTGAGTTGAAAATGCGCCTACAGTTGCAACGGATAAGGTCTTCCCTTTCAACTCTTTCCATTAGCTTACCGTTAAGTAACCATCCCTTTCCTTACCTACATGCGATTTTTCATTAATTGCAAGTTTTTTTCCAGGTTTCCTATCTACTGAAATCTGCTTTAAAACCTTTTTTTCGGATGGAAGTTTTTTCAGGTAAAGCTAACCTCATAATGAATTGAATTTAAGTACAATCCCGAATTAACACTTTTGATCAATATCTTTCAGTGATTTTCTCCTATTGATCAAAACTTTAACAAAACTATGAAGTTCACGGCATCTTTGAAATATGTTATAGAACAAACCAATCTCTATTGACAATCAAAATGCTTACGGATCATCCCATGTTTCCATTAACAAACTTATGTCCTTTTTAATGGACAGATGAATCAGAATATCATTACACTAACACATTAGTACATGAATATCATTAAGCTTCCAGTTTCGTTGCTTGAAATTCGTAACAGGTTAATTATTCACGATTCATAACGACAAATGTAAGTGTTGTCTACGTCCATCTTCCATTCTCGGTTCTTAATCAGCGAAGTTAACGTTCTACAGGAAGGTTTCTCACGTCTCTTAGCCGTGCAACATGCAGGAAACGTTATTAGGACAAGCTAGCAGGAAATTCCACAAACTAAATTAAAAAAGCTCAACGACCAGATTAGTTAATTAACTTATGATGTGCACGCCTTCAAAGCTAGATGTGGGTTTGCCGCACATCAACAGCTTCTGCTTCATCCAAAAGAGCTCTACTTCCTGTAACAGGATCAAGTTACGGAAACAAAACATTTTAAAAGTTTCTACTCAGATCCTTTCTATTTGATTTCATATGAATTTTATTAATACAACGTATATACAAACAGACACGGAATAGTAACATATTTAAAGTTCCAGTTAGTTCCAGAAAAAGGTTCATCGTCATATACTATTCCGTACATTGTTTCATTGGTTTTCACTTCCGGATCTTAGTTCTTTATCGAAAGGTATTACTTCCAATACCTCTTTTAGAATTTCACGTTCGATCGACAGTAGTTTGAAAGCTTTTGCCATCATCAATGACCCTGTCTCTAGACAATCTCATTTGACTGATCGGTGAATGATATCCTCTAAAGTTCCATCTAACATTCAACCTTCGACAAATTGCAAGCCATTTGGTTATCGAGGAGAAGTGGCTTTAATCGGTTTCTGATGCCCGGTTATGACACAAATCCTGGAAGGAAGCTTATGTTTCATAGTTATTAACTTGTGTAACGAACAACATTTAACTTCTGCGAATATTGATAGTACAAGATGTAACAAACTGGAACTTTGAATCTAGATGTTATAATATTAATGCCCTAAACTGGCATACGAAAGCTAGTGACATTCATTTCTTGACCAACGGATGGGAACTTGGGATATACCGACCAGTCTATTCCAGGTTAATTATTTCTTGGAAACGTTATAAGTCGCCTTATCATATGGTCAAACAATGTGTATTACTAAACGTAGTTTGGTTGTGTTGGAAAATGGAGCAATTATGTTAGTGGAGCAATTAATTAAACTTGATTCATTTATTTGGTTAATGTATTTTGTTTATGCATGTATCTCTATATTCAAGAACTTGTAATTTTTAAGAGTTAATTAAGTTGAATAAAATAAGTTCATTGTATCTTATGTATTATGAGATGTCTTATACACCTATAAATACCTCATGTACTGGTACATTTGAAATCAAGTCAAGAAGACAAGAAATCAAAGTGAATTTACAAAGAGAGTTTGAGTGTTCTACTTTCTCCACTTATCTCCTTGTTTTCCTACAAAGTGGCATCAAGAGCTTGGATGTTTGAAAAATGTCTAGCTTTGTTGTTGCAATTCCCAAACTCACAAAAGAGAATGATGATAATTGGTATGTTCATATGTAGGTAATTATTAGCTCTCAAGATGAGCGGGAGATGGTAGAGCAAGGCTATGAAGAACCCACAAATACTTAGAGCAAGGCTATGAAGAACCCACAAATGAAGGAGTATTGAATCAAGCCTAAAGTAAACATGTTGCAAAGTATAGATGCATCACGTGACTTGCTTATACTATGCATTGACCGTATCTTCCAGCTGTTAAGATTGTAACAACTGTACATATTATTAGCTAGTAATTAGGGAGATTGTATTCAAATTTATCCTCGAGTAAATATGATTTAGTTTGTGTAACTCTTGTATTTAAACCATTGAAAGCTGTTCAATACAGTAAGCGTTTTCCCTATCAAGTGTTAATTTCTATATGGTATCAGAGCCTCTAATCTCTAGCCGAGCAAAACCAGTTTTTTTTTCCAGCAAAATGACAAACCCTTCCTCCAACAATGTCGTTAACGCCGACAACACAAATGCCCCAAACCTAGTCGTCCAGTTTAATCCTGCGTCTCAACTCCCGATCAAACTAACCGGAAGCGTTAATTTCTCCACCTGGAAGGCTCAATTCTCCATGCTAATGCATGGGCACGATCTCTTTGTCCACCTAGATGGCACACAAACAACCCCCTCTCACACTACTGGTGAAACTCAAACCCCAAACCCAGCCTACAGCCTGTGGTTCCGTTAAGATCAACTCATTCAGAATGCACTCATGGCCTCGGTTGATCTAACCATTGCCCCAACTATTGCTAATGCCGCCTCTGCTCAACGTGCGTGGGAAGCCCTCCACGCTGCCTATGCCAACAATTCTCAATCTCGTCTCTTTAGTCTACGAGATCAACTTGCTCGCCTCAACAAGGACACTCAATCCATGTCCGACTACCTTCATCGCGTCCGGGCACTTGCTGATGAACTTGCCCAAGCCGGTGCCCCTCTTGCTAATGAGGAGTTGGTTGTTCAAATCTTGAGAGGTCTCGGATCGGATTACCGTGAGATATCCGCTGCAATTCGGGCTTGAGATACAACCATCACCTATGAAGATCTTTACGATAAGCTTCTTGATCATGAAGTCTTCATTCAACGTGAAGAATCGAAAAAGCCAACTGCCACAATCACTGCTGTTGTGGCTCAGCGCACCAAGCAGTCCAACAATTACAACAACAGAAACAATCGGCGAAACCAGCAGGGATGGCGATCGACTGATCGACCAGAAAATCTGCCCACGCAATGGCGCAATGCGAATCGAGGCAATATGTGGCGGGAGAATAATGGTGGTGGTGAACCAATCCGTTGTCAATTATGCCGCAAACCTGGTCATGAGGTGAATGTGTGTCGATCTCGGTCTCACAATCATTTCGAAGCCAAAGCCAATTATGCAATGGGGCATTCCAATCACAACAACTCTTGGCTGCTTGATTCTGGTGCTTCGCATCACATGACATTCGAGCCATGTGATATGCCCGAATACTTTGGCACTGATGGTATTACTGTTGGCAATGGTATGAAAATCCTAATCACCCACTCTGGTTCAACTCAATTAATAGCATCAAATTCTGCCTTTAAGCTTCCTACACTATTTGTGCACCAGATATTAAACGAAACCTCATTTCGGTGTCGCAATTTTGTCAAGATAATCTAACATCCATTGAATTTTTCCCGCTTCTTTTTGTGTGAAGGATCTTCAAACGAGGACACCATTGGTGCACGGACGGAGTAGAGATGGCTTGTACGAGTGGCCCCAACCAATAACCAAACCACCCCGAGCCTTCACTGTCAACAAAAACACCTCTATTGATGTTTGGCATCATAGATTAAGTCATCCCCACTTACGGATTCTACATTTCATTTGCAGCAAATTTTCTTTACCAATTTCGAAACAAGACAATTTTACATCTTGCAACTCTTGTCAATGCAATAAATCGCATCGAAAACTGTTTAAAGAATTTAGTCTCTTGAGTACAAAACCGCTGCAAACCATTTTTAGCGATTTATGGGGTCCCTCACTAGTGCTTTCGATAGAAAAAAAATTATACTACTGTATTTTTGTTGATCAATTCACCAAATATACCTGGCTTTACGCCTTGAAAAACAAAAGTGAAGTGAAAGAAATCTTTGAAACACTTCGACCATTGCTTGAAAAACACTTTGATACTAACATTCTATCCTTTTACACCAATGGAGGCATTGAATACAAAAGCCTTGACCCTTATCTTATATCAAATGGCATAGAACATCTAGTGAGTCCCCCATACACACCACAAAGAGTTGCAATAGTTGAGCGTCGCCATCGCCACATTGTTGAAACGGCAAAAGCCTTAACGACCGAAGCCTCTATCCCACCGTCCCTCTAGTCCTTTGCTTGTCAATATGTTGTGTACCTCATCAATAGACTGCCCATCCCGTTGCTCCAATACAAATCGCCATATGAGCAACTTTTCAAGAAACCACCAACATACGACACCTTAAAAAGCTTTGGCAGCCTATGTTACCCATGGCTTTGGCCATATACCAAACACAAACTCGAACCAAGATCGACTCCTTGTGTGTATTTGGGTGTCTCCCTTAGTCATCATTGTCATATTTGCTTTGACCCTGTGCAATCCAAAATTTACTTGTCGCGAGATGTAACATTTTTCGAAACTAAATTCCCCTACCAACACCGGTTCAAACATTTGTTGCACCAAACAAAATCCATTGAATGGGATATGTTCCCTATCCACAGTCGTGATCACCAGCCACCAATTGATCCGCCAACCTCTGACCTGCCCCCCGAACTGCCGCAACCAATAAATGTGCCATGTTTCACTATAGCTGCTGCCCTTGCTCCACCGATCCCACCGAGACAAGTCATCGCCTCCACTGCTGTGCCAATGGCATCCTCGATCACCCAAGGTACACACTTGATCACTACTTCTTCTCCCATATCAATTACTGCCACAACACAAACACTTGCACCACCTAATGTTACACCCGCAAACCAACCTGAACCCTAGCAGTCTACTACGCCTGAAACTATGCCACAACCAGCCATGAATACAACCCCTCGGATTATTACCCATTCCCAAAATAATATCTTTAAACTGAAAGCAAAATTTAATTGCCTAGCTAGCCTATCTCTCGATGTCACACCTACCACTGTTAAACAAGCCCATAAACACTCAGAATGGAGGGATGCTATGAAAGCTTAATTTGATGCATTAATGAGAAACCAAACATGGGAATTGGTTCCTCACAATAAAACAAAAAATACTGTTGCTTGTAAATGGCTTTTTAGGATCAAAAGGAAACCGGATGGGACAATAGACCGATACAAAGCACGACTAGTTGCGAAGGGATTTACACAACGTTCGGGTCGTTCTCTCTATTGCCATCACTAAAAATTGGGTGATCCGGCAACTTGATGTTAACAATGCACTCTTGCAAGGTGATCTTCAAGAAGAAGTTTATGTCGCACCCCGTTCTCAGAACCCGACGTCTCGAGTCATGAGCCTTGCTAAGACCCATTTCCGAGACCTGATGCCTTGCTGAAACCCTAAAACTGACACTTGTTGCTAACCCACATTGGTGGTGAGCGTACGCTAGTCAAACCTCAAAGTCATAAGTTGACTTCTTCATACAGGCCTAACTCAAAAATATCCCAAAAAATCACTTCCAGCACATGTCCGTTAAACGGACATGAGTGTCCGTTAAACGGATATGAACTGAGCCTGTAGGCCATTTTGACCCGAGAGTGTCCGTT
>JANZLH020000022.1:6004534-6015152 GCA_026770325.2 Erythroxylum fimbriatum | reverse complement strand
GATCAACCATATAACATGCAGTCTGCTAGAATACTTCTCTCATATCACTTTATTCAAGTTGATTACAGTTACTAGATGGAATCTATTCCAATAGGCATTTCGAAGCTGATAGAACTCTAGACTTATAATACTAGAGTTTCTCTATATTATTTCAATATATTCGTAAACTATATATATCACTATCGAATGGTAAGGTAGCTCTTCTCCCTAACCAGAGCAGAGTTGCTCCTCTGTCCCTAACCAGAGCAGATTGCTCCTCAGAAGGTGTGATATCCTTCTGTCACTTTTCTTCTCTCAAGTTTCTGCCTACCTCACTCTCTCTTCTGCCCTCCTTTTATCCCCATCTGCCCCCTAGTACATTCGGTTATTCTAACTACTTAGCTACCTCAGCTGATAACCAATTTCCCTCCTAGCCCCTGTCCTTCCTTCTAGAACAATTCTCTCCCTCACCCCCGTAGATCCTAACATTTGGGCTCAGTAACAATGGAAAATTGACTGTGGTTATCGATTGTAATGGCTGATAGCTTGCAGTAAAGTGTCTAATATGGCCAGCTGTTAGATCATTTGAACTCGTTTGTTCAACTGTCACTCTATATCTTTATAGACCATGTCTTTGTGGCGTGAACTATATAGCCTCAATCTGAAATGCCATCACATTTGCTGCTTGGGCAAGACAGACTTGAATGTTCCGTTTATACAGATTGTAATATGCAGCCTGTTAATTCAATGAGAACACCCTTACACCTGGGCCATTTGTTTATCCTTTCCTGGACTTGTCCTTTTTCACCTATTTTTCCGATAATATATTTAGTGCAAACCTCTTAAATGCTATTGCATAGTAAATACAATAACTGTATATGATAAGTTGAATACAATCGTATGTTGTTATATCTCGAGACAATATAAGTACCATATGATCTGTCTCTTTAATGTGTTATTTTGTCTTGCAAGTAAAACAAATAAGCACATAATTTTGAATTGATGCAAAACAATCGGCCAATTTAATCAACTCTCATTATGTTTCCCGACATATGTATGCGGCAGGGGACAGGAGATCTAATGACGGCACTTCTACTTGGATGGAGTAATGTAATGAATTTTACTTGTACCGTGTTCAGTATATCGGGAACTGCCTTATAAAAATTTTGAATTTATGTTTCCTCTGATTATTTCCAGAAATACCCGGATAACCTTGATAAGGCGGCAGAGCTAGCAGTATCAAGCTTGCAGGTATTTGTTGAACTGTCTTTGAGATAACTTTTAATGCTAGAAGTACGATCATTTTACAAAACTTGTTTGTACAGTTGTGTGCATAAGCTTTGGTAAGTTCTCAAGCTTTCCTGATGTTAAATGTATAATACTTTCAAAGAGATGTCGTGGTAGTCCTCTTGTTTACCACCAGAAAAAGAAGGGGCAAAAGACAAATATGGTGTTTGTGTAGCAACTGACTAACCGTCGGATTTTACATTCGCAGGCGCTTCTGCAAAGAACGGTGACTGACTATAAAAGAGCTGGATACGATCCTCAGTCTAGTAGCTTGGAGATTCGATTGGTCCAAAGTCAGGAAGACATACGCCATCCACAAATCAAATATCAGGCCCACAAGTACTGAGTAATTAATTTGTACCATAACTGGGATGCTTGATGCGCTTCAAAGCTAGTTTTCTTAAGCTATCCTCCCTTTAAAAGTCAATTAGACACTTTTCTCTTTAACAAAATGACGACCGCCTGAGTAGTAATTTTATGAATTTTCCTTCTGAACTGTACGTATTCTTGTTAACGCACTGTATTCATGGCATTGCTTTTGGGAAAAAAAGTCATTTTACGCTTAATAGGGTTTGGATTCTCTTCATCATCCAAATACCAAAGCATTGTGAGTGTTATGGAGAGACTGGCACTTGGTTGCTGGTAGAGAAAGATCCTAAAACGTTTAAACCAGACCCCCGGTCAAAACACGGTATATATGAATTGAACGTGACAGGTTAAATTTATCATAAATGCTATAAGGTGCAGTGAATTCGATATGTTGTTTGCCCTCTGGATATTTTGTTTCTCGCTGCCCATCTGTATTAGAATGGTCTTCATCTATTTAACGATTTTGAATCTATAGATATATATATTTGTTAAGTAGGTTAATATGTCTATGAAGTCATGGGGCGATGATGAGTTGATATTTTATGAAATTGAGAAGCATGTAATTCTTTAAATCGGGTATTAGATTTAAGGACCTCTGCTGGATAAATAAGACACAAACAATAGGCGATGCTCTTCTGAGTTTGTACAAAATCAAGTGCACCCTCTTAAATTGAAAGTATCAGAGAGGTGTTATGAGTATTTCAGAGATTAGTTTACATACATGGCGGAGACCAGTGAGAAACAACAAATGGAAAGCGCTATGTATGTTGGCATGGTTAATTTGGTTTTCCATACAAGTTTGTCCATGGAACCAACGTAACTAGCAAGCGATACTTTCTTACTCATCTGCTCGTTTACTCAAAACCACCCATCAGAGAGGAAATTATTGCAGCATCGGAGTTATAGAGAATGGACTAGAAAGGGCACTTGAAATGGGCATTGAAAACGTGATAGCCTCCAGGTAGTGGAGAGGATTAATCAAGATGTCCAGGGTTAGAGTTATCAAGTCTTGGTGACTTACCAATGGAAACCGTCCCTTAAAGCTCAAGGCAAAGAATGAAAATCGACGGGTAAAATCTTCATTAAAGGAGACTATTGAGAAGTGATGGGTATGGAAAAGAATGAGCATGAAGAAATCAAAAAGATCGAGGAGGCAGAATAAATAGCAGAAAACCAAGAGATGGTTCAGTCAGTTAATGTATCCCTAAAAATAAGGGAGTGTAATCCAAAGGAGAATAACACTGTTTCGGTTCAGCAGAAAGAAGTTCATCACAATCTATCAGAAGATGTCTGTAAGCCTTTAATGAATAAAGGAGGAAATGAGCTAAAAACTAGTGGTACTAATCCAAATGAAGGAGCTTCAGCTATTCAACAGATTGAACAAAGTCTATCAAAGGTTGATTTGTAAAATGGTAGTAATCAAGAGGAGCAGTTGTTCAGGTCATCTCTCAGAAAAGCATTATAAGCAATATGAAAAGCTCCAAAGAGAAAACAAATTGCCTATGACTTTGATTGTATGGAATGTGTGTGGAATAAATAATCCTTCAAAGCTTAATGCTTTAAGGGATTTTGTACCAAAAGAAAAACTTAGGGTTTTTGTATGTTGGAGACTAAAATTAAAGAAGTTAATCTGAATAAATTGGCTTGTCTAGATAGCATCTTACAAACCACAAAAGTCATGTATATGGAAGGATTATTATAGCTTATGATGGTGAATTTTTGAAAGTGAAGGTTCTGGAATCAAGCCAGCAACATATACTTAAAATGGAAAATTCTTGGGTCTTAGCTACTTTTATCTATAGATTCAACACTGTGTTCTAAAGATCTGATCTCTGGAATGATCTAAGAAGGATTAAGACTTCGGTAAATTCCCCTTAGGTGGTGTGTGGGATTTTAATACCACTTTGTCCAGATCAGAGGCTTAAGGTAATTGTAATCTACCCAACTATTTCTTTGATATGTTTGATTGTATGCAGGAGGTGGAACTTATAGATCTAAAATCTGAAAGTCATAAGTTTACTTGGACAAATAAGCAAAGTTCTATTTGGCATGTCAAGAAAAAATTGGATAGGACTTTGGTAAATGTGGAATAGCTACATACTTTTTCAAGAAGTGCTGCGAAATTCCTAGACGTTGGCATCTCAGACCATACTCCTATAAAGATTGATAAATTGTTCACCACCTCCAGAGTCCATCATCCTTTCAGATTTAACAATTTTCTGGCTAACATGGAAGGATTTCAAGAAGCAATAGCAAAGGGATTAGAGCATGGATGCTATGGGACTAAGCAATACATATGTATCCAAAAGCTCAAGGCTATAAAACAGGAGCTAAAGATTCTTAATTGCAAGATAGGTCTGAATCTTTCTAAGGAGATTGAAATAACTAGAGATAAACTCTCTTCTATTAAAAAATCACTGGCAGAAAATCCCTTAGATGGTACTCTAGCTACAGCAGAGAAGGAAGCTTTGAAAAATTACTTGGAAGTGGTGGATAATCAATGTTCTTTTTTGAAGCAAAGAGCTAGAATTAATTGGATAAAAGATGGAGATATATGTACTAAGTTCTTCTTCAATTCTATGTTAGCTCGAAAGAATGTCAACAGAATATCCTCCATTAAAACTGAAGCTGGTGTGGAAGTTTTCGAACAGGATGACTTAGCTAAAGAAGCCATGACCTTTTACAAAAACGTACTGGGCTCAGAAACTACCCCGTCAGAGCTGGTTTATGATCTTAGACAGTTTGTAACCACTAAAATTCCTAATCATGAAGTTGCTTGGTTAATAAGACCTGTTACAGATCAGGAAATTGAGAAGGTTGTCTTTAATATGAATGGTTTTAAAGCTCCAGGACCTGATCACTTGAATGGTTTTTTCTATCAGAAAACTTGGAATGGGGGGAGGGGGGTGAAGATAGTCAAGGAGACAGTGCGTGAGTTTTTCCTAAAAGAAATAAACAAGACCTTTCTTTCTTTGATCCCTAAAAATTCCAGCCCAGATACTTGGAGTGACTACAGACTTATTTCGTATACAAATTTTCTCTATAAGATCATTGCCATTATTGTGGCTAATAGGCTGAACGAGGTCATAAAATTTCTCATTAGTGAGAATCAAGGAGCATTTATGGCTAATAGAGATATAGGGGACAATATTCTTATAGTGTAGGAGCTTTTAAAAGGGTATAACCGCAGAAGAAGTCCCCAGAATTCCACCATTAAAATTGATTTACAGAAAGCTTTCAATAGTGTGAATTGGGGTTTCCTACTAAAAACTATGGAGATAATGAACTTTCCCCTAAGGTTCATAAAATGGATTCAAGAATGCATTTCTACTACTTCCTATGAGATTTTGATAAATGGGAGCCCCACAGAGATGTTTAAAGGCAAAAAAGGTCCTAGGAAAGGGGATCCTCTATCCCCTTACCTATTCCTAATTTGTGTGGAGGTTCTTACTCAGTTACTGAAGCACAACACTTCAACAGACCCTAATTCATATGCCACTCCAATTGTAAGAAAGTTGCTCGAACTATTTTATGTTTTGTAGATGATCTTATTCTCCTAATCAAGGCTAATGTTCACTTAGTCACTCTTTTAATGAGATCTCTCAACTTATTTAAGGAGTTGTCGGGTCTGTGTGTCAATCAACACAAAAGCTATCTCATTCTCTCCAAAAGCACTTCTCACTTCTCAAATGCTTTATCTCAAGCTACGGGTATGGAAACTAAAGTCCCTCCTCTCCTCTACTTAGGGATTCCTATCTCATCAAGAAGGCTTAGGTTTTGTGAATGTATTCCTTTAATTGAAAAGATCCAGAACAGATTGAGGACTTGGTCCAATAGAGCACTATCCTATGGAGGGAAAATTTAGCTACTGAAGTTGGTGATCATGTCTATGAATACTTACCGGTGTTCATATCTTTTTCTCTCAAAAGGGCTAATTAAAACAGTAGAAAAACTGATGAAGCAATTCCTATGGGGGAAAGGGAATGGAGAGAAAGGAATAACCAAAGTTAGTTGGAAGAAAATCTGTCAACCGAGGGAGGAAGGAGGATTAGGACTGGAGTCAATATCCAATAAAAATAGATTTCATATGTCCAAGAGGATTTGGAGAATTCTAAGTGAAAAACAATCTATGTAATCCAAATTGATTCATTCTTATCTATTAAAACGAAAGAGTTTTTGGGATTTAAAAACCAAAAACAACTACACCTAGTTTTTTAACCTTCTTAGATTGAGGGAGGATATGTACTAGCACATTTCGTGCCAGATTGGGGTAAGGGAAAGAATTTCCTTATGGTATCACAACTAGATATGGAATAGACCTTTAATACAAAATCAGATGGCAAGATCCCTATTAAATCGATTCCTTAAGGATACTAAGCTCCAAGAAATAGTTAGGAATGGGAACTGGTCCCTTTCTTCAAATGAGACTAGATTTATACACTTTCCTCAATTTAGAAGCCATAGGGAGAGAGATATCTACCTATGGAAGGCATTCCTGTTTCTGAGATTACTATTAAGGAAGTTAGAAGGATGAGGGAAGAGGCTGCTAATCTAGTAAAATGGGATATATTGATATGGAATAAGGCCCTTAGACCTAATGTTAGCTTTCTGCTCTGGCTAACAATGTGGGGCAGACTTAGTACCTTGGATAGGTTGAAATTCCTAACTTCCTCTATGCTATGTATCCTATGCAATCTAGAGGATGAAACTAGAGATCACCTCTTCTTTGAATGTGTCTTCTCAAGAGAAGTTTGGGCAAAAATCTCTATTTTATGTGCCCCGGGTTTCATCTATGGCAGACTCACAGATATCCTACAAGTTTTACCAAATTTGCATATTTCTAAATATGATAGGGCTATTAAATTACTCTCGGTGGCTATATGTGTTCCAGTAATCTGGAATGAGAGGAATAGTATAAGGTTTAAAGCCAAATCCAATTTGCTAATACTTGTTATAAAACTTACTACTACCAGCATAAGGGAGCAACTGATCATTAATCAATTAAACCTACACTGTAGCAGGAGAATGACACTTGTATGGAGAATATAGCTCTAGCCCTGTCAGAACTTTCCTAAGTTCTAACTACTTAATTCTCACAGTAGAAATGAAATTGAACCACAGTTCAACACGAAGCAGATTATTCATTTACAGTCTCTGAGGAACAAATGAGGTTATTTAGATATGGACTCACCTAGAATACTTTTTTCCTTTATGGGTTGAGCACTGCTTGAAGATCCATGCTAGCCACCCATATCCCTGTTATCAACGGATTATTGTTTAATTAGTGGGGGTTTCAAGAAAAAAGAAAGGAATTGAACTATTTACCTTTTCGAGGATGAAAGCTTCTCTTCGACCTCTGTGGCTAGCTCCGAAGCCTTTTAAGAAAATCAAATCCTAATAAGTTGAACTCACATTAGACATGCCCTAATTAATAATAGAGATCAGATTGAGTTTATTACTTGTGTTGAGATTCTTGGATGAAGTACTGAGTGGGAGTAGCCGAAACTAGAGATCTAATAGCCAGAACCTTCTCCTTCCAAATCGAGAATCTCTACGAAGATTCAAGAAAGGACATTAAGAATGAACCAACAATCAAACTAAATACACTTACCTAGCC
This sequence comes from Erythroxylum fimbriatum, assembly GCA_026770325.2. Classification (NCBI taxonomy): domain Eukaryota; kingdom Viridiplantae; phylum Streptophyta; class Magnoliopsida; order Malpighiales; family Erythroxylaceae; genus Erythroxylum; species Erythroxylum fimbriatum. The sequence goes on along the minus strand of JANZLH020000022.1, from coordinate 6,007,900 downwards.
GAGATCTCCCTCATCGGTTAGTCTCAAAAGAGTTAAGCCCCTAGAGAGCGTCCTCCCTCCTCCGATAACACAAGGTCTGGAAAGTTGAAACATAAAAAAGTCATGCCCTAATCACAAAAGATTTCTACAGTTGAGAATGCTACCTAAGTTAATCTATCTGTGTGAAGAACCAAGGAAGAGAAACTCCACGAAACCACTGCTTGCATCGTCGTCAAAGCGTCAATTCTCATCCACCCTAATCGAGTAAGAGATAGAAGATTCGAGAAAGTCGTAGGTCGTTATACCCGAATGGTAAAACGACTTAATAAAACAAATGTGTCTTGTGTTTTTGTTCTGAACGTCGCCGTATGCTTAACCTAGACATATTTAGTGAACCAAGTTGGTCTATCTCACTTGGGAGTGAACCCTCTCTTGATGTAATATTTTCTATTTATTAATGAATTTTTTAAATTCTTAAAAAAAGGATACATATGCTATGGAGTAAAACATTTCAAAGCTTTTGAGTGGATGCTTTAGTTTATATGTACATGGTCTAAGAATGTAACAGTAGAAGCAAAGGAAGCACCCGTATTGACAGGGGATTAAATTTGTTTTGATTAAAAAAGCTTCTTAAACACGACCGAATTAGTAAAATACAAAGAGTTCAATTATATGCACCTAAAAACAAAATCTTTAATTACACCATAATCTTTTTCATGTGAACCCTGTTTTTTGTTATAATTTAACATGTACAATTAGGACAAGTACATAATTGATCTTAAATCAGTTACTAAGTTTTTTTAATCAAATTTTATATTATTTAGGAACAAAAGACCATTTAAATGTTTTAACTTTGACCCTGAATACTCATTTGATTTTAATATTTTTATCAAATAAATCTCTGATTTACTTAAAATATCATACTAACTCACATTTTAACTTCATATGAAGGCTCAATCTTAATTACATGACCAATAAAAAAATAAATTAGTATAAGTATTTCAATAATAAATTTTAAGAATAGACCAATAAAATTTTCAATTAGTAATTATTTTGTTGTAGTAATTATTTTTAAAATATTAGTATTAGAAATATATCACTTATTTTTTTAAATAAAATACTAGTATACGTATAAAACACCCATATATCACAAAAAATATATTTCACTTTCACTCTCATATCTTATTTCAAATTATTTATTTAACCTATAGTTAATCTATATATAAACTGAAAAGTCCGAAAGGTTGTAGTAATTTTGCAAACTTTTCAAGATTACGACATAATAAAAAATCAAAAGAATTAAAGTGCAACAAAAAATAAATCAACACTAAGATTTGTTAAAGCAGTTCAGTACACCTTGTCTACATCTGCAGGGCCCTCACCCAGCTTAATCACTTTTGTTGAAGTACAATAGATTTATCCAAGGCTTTACTGAGCCAATACCACTCAACCCTTGACACTATCTCCTAACTTCACTTCCCGTGAAAGATTTTCACACCCAATAATACGACCGACTTGTGTTAACCTTCACAGAGGATTTGTCTCAACAATCTATTAATTGAAAGACAATAAATAAAAGACTCAAGTGTTTTAAAAAATTAATAACAAAATCTGAACACACTTGAGATTAAAACAGAACAACTTCCCTATGGATTTAGCTCCTTCAAAAGAGATATGAAATTTGTTCCCACACTATAGGTTGATTCACGTAAAACACAGAACAAAGTTACGGCTACACAGTCACCAAACAATCCATGATAGAAGTCACACACAAGACATTAATCAGTCTAACCGTGAGACACTCCACAAGGATGACTGTCCCATATAATCAATACAGAACTGTGAATCTCCCAATTAGAAAACACACAATGCACACCTTTAATTTTATCAGTCAAGCAAAGAACACACCACAAAAAACACATAAATATGTAGCCCACATCCAAATGTCAACGCAACTGTATAAGACACCCACAATAATAACCCATCAATCATCACACCAAGATATCTCACACCTGAAATCAGTTCATCATTAAACCAGTTGCCCACATTCAAAAATAACTCTGTTAAGATCTTTACTATTACATGCCCATAGACCTCTCAATGCAAGTTTTCTAATTCACTAAGGGCACGGCAAAACCCATGTGCTCAATATCACCAAAAGGTTTTCACACCCACGCACAATATGGATTGCACACACTTGACTTCAATACACACAAATTCTACTCAAAGCACTCATAATACACACCAAAGCCATCAGTCGTAGGTCTCACACACCCAAAAACTGAACACCTCAGTTTTTTACAGAAATCAATTAATTCACAAAGAAATTCTAGTGATGTCCTTCAGCCACACATCAACGTAATCCACCACACATCTTATCAAGATACACTTCTATTCAAGATAGGATTCTATAACATTTAAAACATTATCCAAAATAGCTTTTTAAATCTAAGTCAAACAAGGATTATTGGTTAGCTATCATCATCCAATTAATATGTTATAGGTCCAATTAATAAAGAATGTGAAAACTAATTACTTAGATATATAAAATATATCCTAACAATCTCCCCCTTTTTGGTATTATTTGTCACAAATATGAAACTCTCCTAAATAAAATAATTGGACATATAAGTATCAAATTCACAATTCATATGACCAATACTCCTCCTTAATCAAACATCAAATTTCAAAGAACATCACAATTATCCAATTATCCAAATTTCTCACTTTTGATAAAAAGATGCCAAAAAGCAAAAAGAATAGCCACACATATACCTTGAAATCTCTCCCTGAATTGAACAATCACCAAAAACAATCTGATGTCTCTCCCTTAGGACAAAACAGTGTCAAAATGAAGAATGCCAGAGAGATGAGTCCAAAATGATGCCCGATTTATGAGAGAGTTGAAGCTTGATGAGGATAAGGATGGATCTTCGGTGGAGCCAAATAGAAGCCAAAATGCAAACTACTAAAAAGATGGGACGACAGTGGCAACATAAAAACTAAAGAAAACATATTCTTTTTTTAATAAATAACATCAAACTATACTTCAAAAATGTAAAGCACATAGCCCTGTGCCCCTCAAAGAAATTCAAACTTGGCCTTATTCCTCATCATATTATCTTTGTAATCGGTTTCTTCTTCTGAAGTAACTGACTTAGCCTCTGTCTGAACAGTTTCTTCACAAGCAGTAACTAACTGTTCTAGATAATTTCTTATTTTTCCTTTACAGCGTCTTTGTGCTTGTAATTGACCCTTTCTAATCCAAGTGTGCTTCTGTACCATAGACTGTGATCGCGGCTCGTCGTTTGATCCTAAGATCGATCCTTGGAAACCGGTCAAAAATAATTTATACCAAGGATTGCAGCATAGGATGCAACCTCGGGT
>JANZLH020000022.1:5963294-5989373 GCA_026770325.2 Erythroxylum fimbriatum | reverse complement strand
ATTCTGCTCATCCCGAACTGTCTGCTACTCCTATAGTGCCGCATCTCCCGATTCTTCTCCTCTATCCCTAGAGCAGTTTCAATGATCTCCGTTAATCCTCGGGGCTTTAGCAGAGTCAGTTCATACCTGATGTGAGGTTGCAGCCCTTTGATGAAGGTGCACTTCATCACCTCAGGCGTTAACTCCCGGCAGGATGCAGCTAATGCCCAGAACCTCTTCCGATACTCCAGAACCGTGCCCTCTTGCCTGATAGATAAAAAACGTTGGCAGATACTGCCCTCATGAACAGGACGAAAATGTCGGAAGATCATACCTCTCAACTCACTCCAGTCTGGCATCACCCCTGCAGTTTCGATCGTCCTGTACCAGGCTAAGGCTTCACCGTCGAAACTCATGGCAGCCAACTCTATTTTTTCCTCCTCCGTGTATCTCCCTGCCGAAAAAAATCGTTCGGCCCTGTTGACCCAGGTGTCTGGGTCGTCTCCGGTGAAGGTGGGCATCTCGATCCTCCTAGGCTTGCAGTCGCGCCTCCAGTCTGGAGGTCGGGGTTCGTCGACGGTGAACCCCCGTCGCCAGCGTTCTCCCATCCGGTGGCCTTCCCCCTCTGGGTACCATCTCCTCTCCTCTGGTTCGGCCCTAGTGTCACCGGCGCACCTCTCATCTTTCCCTCCATCGTCTCCCTCGCGCCGGACGGTCCTCCGGTATCGCCCCCCTTCTGGCTCAGTTTCGAGCCCTAGCGATTCCCCGACTAAATGTTTAGTAGTCGGGTCATACCCGCCTGGCAGCTGGAGCCCCGCGGGTCGCCCACGAAAATCTGGTACCCACCCGGCCCACCCAGCTTCCCTGCCATCGTGACCCGGTTCCATTCTTATATAGTCATCCTCCTTGAGTTCCTCCTTTCGACCTCTCCTCAGAGCTGTCACCGAAGACTCTCCCTCCACCATTTTTGCTGGGTTATACTGCGTCGGTTCTGGGCGTCCTTGGAGGTGAGTAATCGCTTGCATCAGCTGATCAAATCTTCTACTAATTTCTTCCTTCAGCTCCCCCTTGACTCCTTCGAGTTGTCGGTTAACCTCCACTCTCAACGATTCACGCTCCACTTGCAGCCCTATTTTGATCTCTTCCACCTCTTTTTCCAGTACATCCAACCTTGTATCCTGCTTCTTTGCTGCCATGCCCGGGATCGATGCTCTGATACCAAATGATAGACCCTGCACAAACACTGCACCAACAGCCAGAACACACACAAGCACACACAGAATAAAGCAAGGCAACAATGGCAGATATAGTTTCTATATTGATCAACTCCTCAAAACTAGTATAGAACAATGTAAATGTGCTAGTATTCGAGGAACTAGCCCCTCCAGCCTTAGGCTCACTCTACGTAATTTGACAGACCATCACAATGCATGCCCTCACTCACCCTTCCCGTACTAATTTATTCCCTGACAGCTAACTAACTTCCCATATGACAACTTTGCCCCCCTTTTGGTCCTAAGATGACAGACTCTACCCCTCTCTTGCCTTGGCCTTCCTTCTATGATAAGTGAACATGATTTTAGGACTCCTTTGGGTCGTATCAAAATCCTCTCAAAAAATGCGAGCCATAAAGATGACAGTATAAGGATGTGCTATGAGTGTAAAATGAGTCATTTTAGAAAATTTGTCTACCACCACAATAAGACAGACTTCCCCTAACTTTGGCAACCTGTCAATGAAATCCATCGATATGTCAGCCCAAATATGAGTGAGAATAGTTAGGGGCTGCATCAACCCTACTGGATGGAGATTTTCCCATTTATTCTGCTGTCCTATTTAGGGCATAGTACCAGTGGTTCAGGTGTTGCAGTTGATTCTAACAAAATTCGAGCGGTAACAGAATAGGCAACATCCCAGTCTGCAAAGTCTCACGAATCTACTCAAGAACTCTTTTCAATGGAATGAGCAAGTTGTTGCCGCCTTGTCTAGCTAGCTCATGTATTGCAATTACTTGACTTTGGGAAAGAGTTTGTTGTGGAATGTGATGCCTTTGGTAGTAGATGGCCATCCCATTGCATTCTTCAGTCAAAACATGACAGATTGCCACCATAAATTGCCAGCCTATGAGCATGAACTCATTTGGCCTAACCAAAGTTGTTCAACACTGGCATCCTTCATTTCAGCTTCAAATAGCTCCTTGTGACAACCTCTCCTCATCAGCACTGGGTCAACAAATTGTTTGGATTTGATTTTAGAGTTGAATACTGTTAGGATCTTCAGGAGAAAGAAAGAGAGAGGATTATTCTAGAAGTAGTTAGTTATAACAGAATATACCTAAGGAGGTTATAAAGGGGGGGAAAGAAGAAGGGAAGGGATTAGGCAGAGAAAGATAGAAAATATAGGCAGAGAGAATTCGATTCTCCCTGAGGAGCAGCCATTGCTCTGGAATAGAAGGTGATCTACGGATTCACCTTGTATTTTTCAGTGTCGAACACTGACTATTATCAATAATATACAAATCTATAGACTATTGGTTTAGAGGTTCCTAACAGATACCGAGCTGGCAAGTTGAACTAAGCAATCGACGCTTTGTTAGAAGAGGGTCAGCTTCTTGCCCTGTGCCAACCCTTAATCACCGTCTTTGATGTCGTGCAACAATAAGTGGAGACCAACCCTGATTTGTTGTAGCTACAAACGCTAAGTAAACATGGGGATTAGCCTGTCACAGACTATTCTTTTCAATGAGAAGGTCTTCTTGCTTCCCTACTCTCCTTTGTTACCAACAATACTTGTAGCAATTCATGATAGCACACATAAGGGTATGCAAAAGAATCTTCAACAAATTCAGCATGATTATCATTGGAAAGGGTTGAAGTCATCAATGGCAGACTATGTTGAAGTTGGTGGGGTTCTTCAGCAGAGTAAAACAGAAAGCCTCCACCCTGTAAGCTTACTCTATCTCTTACAGATTCCAGTACAAGTCTGGTTCGACATATCTATTGATTTTATAGATGGGTTTCCTAAATCTTAAGGCAAAATGGTGCTCGTTGTTGTTGTAGATAGATTGTCGAAGTATGGTTGTTTCATTCAGTTAGCCCATCCTTACACTGGCATTAGTGTTGCTAATGTCTTCCTTGAGAATGTTTTCAAGTTACATGCGTTGCATAAATCCTTCGTTAGTGATTGTGATACCGTATTCACAAGCCTCTTTTGTAAAGAACTCTTTGGATTAAGTGGGACTACCTTGGCATTCTCTTTGGCTTATCACCCACAATGAGATAGCCAAATCGAGGTTGTCCAACCACACCATTGAGATGTATCTGTGTTGATTTCAAAATGGGTGGATTGGATTGCATGGGCAGAATTTTGATACAACACTTCTTTTCACACCTCTCTCTACACCACACCCTTTAGAGTGGTATATGGCTGAGATCCTTCGTGCCTACTAAAGTACATAGCTGGTTCTTCTTGCGTGGATGCTGTAAATAGTGCCCTGGAGGAGCGTGACGCCATTTTGCTAGAAGCTCACTCAAGGCTACTTCAGGATCAACACAATATGAAACATTTCTATGATCAAGGGCATCAGGATGTCAAATTCTTAGAAATTCAATTGGTCTAGTTTTGTCTACAACCACATCGATAGAAGTCCTTGGCTGGGAAACATCATTCTAAGTTATCCCTGAACTACTATGGCCCATTCAAGCTTGTTCGTTGCATTGGTGAGGTTGCTTATCAGCTTGCATTTTCACCTCATGCTCACCTTCATGATGTCTTCCATGTTTCATTGCTCAAGCTCTATAAAGAACTAACCCCTGTGGATTGTCCCTGCTTACCTCCAATATTTGGAGGCAAGGTGATTCCTACTCCACATCAGGAACTATTGATTCAGTGGCAAGGTCTTCCTCCTTTTGAGGCCACTTGGGAACCCTTAAGAGTTACTTCGATATGCTTATCCTAAACTTGAGCTTGGGGACAAGCTCATTCTCTAGGAGGGAAGTGATTTTATGGATGCCTATTATAGGAAGAAGTATGAATGGAGAAGTGGGACAAAGCAGAAGGAAGCAACTCTTGACAAGTTAAGAGGACCCTTGAATATAAGGATTAGATTTGCAAATCTGCATATATTTCTGTATCTGCTTGATTATAATGATTTCCTTGATTTAAGTATTTTAGTTTTTTTTAAAAATATTTCTTAGTAAGACTTCTTATAGGAATCTTTTGCTTGTATTGCCATTTAAAAGGCTATTTACGATGAAATCAAGAAGGAAGAGGTGGAGAATTATTACCTCTAAACTTGTCCTTATTTGAGGTGTTAAAATCTCCCTCTCTTTTTTGAGCACCAAGGTGAGTGCTCCCTCTGAAGAGCCTCAGTTCACCAGCGATCATAGGTTCTTCAAGACAAGGGGAGAATAACAATAGGAGCAGGACTGCTTAGTAAGGAAGATGATTTTCCAGTCAATAGGCCTGTGATGAAATCCATGCGTCAGGCACATAACACCTTACCCCAGGGCTTCTGATAAATGCTCTGTTTCTCAACTTGAATCGAATGTTGGTCATCCTTTTGTTGCTCCATGTAGATTTTATGTTCTCTTGACAAAATAAAAATCTCACATCACAATTCAGGATTCCTTCCAAAAATGGTCTTCAAGGTACTTCTTTCCTGTAAAACCCACTTATTGTGCACTCTATATTTTTTCTCACTTGAGCTTGTTAATTGTTTATGCTTCTTACCTTTTCCCCACTTTTGTTTGTGCTTCTTACCTTTTCCCCACTTACTGGCTTGTGAATTATGCTGCCTGTTTTGCCGTTGATGCTGATATATGACAGTCCAGTAAAATTCTTGCAGTTTATTAAGGTCATCTACTATCAGCTGAAATATGGGCTCCAGAAAGATAAGACAGAAACTACAGGTGCTGGGATTGGATTGTCAACATTGGTGGATGAATCATGGTTTTCTGCTGATAGCTTTTTACACCAACTTTGCAGGGTAAGTTTATAGAAGAGGCATAGTTGAACGACTCAAAAATGATCTTAGTATATTCATCTGCATGCATAAATTAATTACATTCCTCAACTTGTCCTAACGCGACTAACATGCATAGGTTAGACCTTGTATTAGATCAACTCTTAATGAGTGTGTGATGTTGGCTGGAATTGCAGGATTTCTTTCCGTTGGTTCAAAACGCCTTAGTAGTTGATGGAGATCTTCTTGAATGGGTGTGTTAATCGGCCTAATTCTTCTTGAGATAATTTTGTTTTCGATTTTGAACCTCACTTGTCAATTGTCCAGAAATCAATGTTGTAATTTGATCTTGCCAATGGGTGAGGATTTTTTTATTTTGCATAAGTTCATATAATGCCATTCATAGTGAGAATAATTTGACCTTTCACGGAGTTCTTTTTGAAGATATATATATTTATAGAAACAAGTCCATTAATATGTTTTTCTTCCAAAATTTAGTTTACGAGTATCTTCAGAGATTGTGTTCATTGTTTTGAATATTTCTTTGATTGGTATAGTGACATTACTGCTTCGAGTGGATTCATGAATCAGAAGAGGATTGCTTGGTTACCTTAGAATAGTCCTATCTATGCATGAACTAAAACACTTTTAGTTTTTCATTGATATTTAATCTCAGTAAGGAAATATGGATTGAATGATGAACTCTTGAGAGTCATCAAGGTTCCAAGTTCTGATGTATATTGCTTACTGAATTAATTGAAAATCTTGTATACAACTTTTACTTGTTGGATAATTACCTTAGATAAGTTTAGTTAGCTTAGGAGATTATCTTCTAGGAGATAAGTTTATCTTCTAGTAGATAAGATAAGATATACTATAGATAGGTTAAGTTAGTATATTCAAAAAATCCAGTAGTTTAGTAGTATTAGAATAGATTATACTCATGTATAAATTACATATAATCAGATCAATAAAATGGGTTTTCTTCTGATATTTTCTATACCCTCTTGTCTCATTACTTTGCCAACCTGTGCAGACCAGGAAACTTCAAGAACTGCTTGAGAATAACCTAGGATGGGAATTCCAACAGAACAATTCTGCTGATGGAATATGCTTTGATGAAGATGATGAGGTCAGTTTAGATCCCTACTTTTTTGCTCTTTCCTTACTATTGACCTCATCTTATCAGATGTTCTTTTCCAGTACGCTCCAGTAGTTGTGCTGGATGATCCAGGATATAATGAAGCCCCGTCTGCTTAGAACAGGTTACTGCTATACAAGTCATGTGGTGAATCACTTCTACTGCATCTCTGGCACATCTTATTCTTCTGAGATAGGAATAGAAGTCATGACTTAATGGCCTCTTAGAATTTTGCCTATCGTGAGGTCAAAATATAAGATTAATGTATTTGATGTTCAGGGATAACTCCAATGTCAAGTAGTTTTATGTTACTTGATTTACTGGGCTCTCTAGCATATTAGCATTTTGTGCAAGTCCTTGTATACATTACAATACGATTATGTTATACTTAAGATGTGGAGGAAATTGAGCTTGGGGTTTTGATGTGGCTGAAGACGCTTCTTGTTGGAGAAATTCAATTCATGAAAGTTTTAACTCACTCTTCCTGACAGTAATGTTAGAAGGAATTGAAGATAAAGAGGTTACAGTAATGTTTTGAGGACCCAAACAAAGACCTGAATGTTCACACGTTCGAAGCAATGATGGCGCTGCAGAAATATCAAGGCTGGAGGTTACAGTAACCTGCAGCGTCCTCATTGCTACGAACATTCAGCTTACAGTAATGTTTGAGGACCCAAACAAAGACCTAATGTTCGCCTCGATATGGAAGTAATTAAGAAATTCATCTACTACCTTTTAGTGATGCTGCTGTGACGTATGGTTTAGGCAAAATGAACATAAGAAGTATGAAGTTCAAAAATTTTACAAAACAATGTTGCCCGGCACTTAAAAATTTCCACATGTAAGGTGCAGAAGCTTAACCTCCGATCTTATTATGCTAAGCACTTGCTAGCCAAGTCATGATGATAAATATTTTTAAGCAAGTTGAGTACCAGCAAATGTGTCAAATATAAATTACACGTGACCAACATGAGTAGTATATGGGGTAGACATAAACCCATTAACAATATAAATTAATTATATGGGTAATGTTTGATCGAGTGGCATGAGATAAATAAAATTTTTAACCGTCAATAAGAAGCACTATTATCGAGAAGAGTAGCATCGCTAATTGAATAGTGGACAATATATTTTATAGGAGTGCGTACAATTTTAGAATTGTGAGACTTGCAGAAAAACTAAGCTCGATAACATAACATAGTTTAAGTCAAATAATATCCAAATTGATCATATGAAACTTCAAAACTAATAAAAAAGTTAAGAATAATAGATCCTTTATGTCAAATAATTAATTAAGGAAAGCTTTGATATAAAAATGTGTTAAAACTTCATCAGTAATAATCATGTTATTAACATAAAGGAGGAGTGTTCCTAGGTAATATTGTTGAATTTAGAAAACTAAACTTTGTGATATTTGCAAGATCATAAAGAGCCTTTTGTATTTGAAAAGCCTTGTTAGACTGATAATTATGATTAAAAGTGGTTGCATGTACACCTTTTCAGATAAATCCGGGCCCCATTGAAAAAAACATTCTTAACATCTATTTAAAATAATTTTCATTTCTTTCCAATGACTATGGCAATGAGACTACGAATAAAAGCAGGATAAGCTACTAGAACCAAAGTCTTTTCTTAATCCATGTTATTTTTTTGTGTAAAGTCTTTTGTGACAAGTTTGACTTTATGTTTGATGGAGGCTTAATGTTTTATACCTATGTACAATCAATCAACTTATCATATTAGAATTTAATCAAATTCGGGTATATTGATCAACTGGCTTAAATCTTTTATTATAAAATCTTCGAGCAATAGGTCTGGTGACTGGGATATTAAATTTGGAGCATGTATCTGGGCAATTTGGAGGCTTCGTAACCAGGAAGTGATTGATGGAAAAATTTTAGATAATTATGCTCAAATGACATGGACTTGGCAATTTATTCATGATTTTATTTGTTGTTTTGCCATGGGTCATAATTATGATAATGAGATGGTTAAATGGGTGAAGTGGGTGCCTCCAAATGGTGAATTTGTGGCTCTCAATGTCGATGGAAGTTCTATTTGAAATCTAGGTCCAGCAGGTATTGGTGGCGTAATTCAAAATGAGCAAGGAGCTTGGTTGGTTGGGTTTTCGACGTCAATTGGTTATAGTTCGAATATGGAGGCTGAACTTCTAGCTATTAAAAGAGGACTACTTTTGGCTTGAGACAATAGATTTCAGAAAATTGTTCTCTTTTCAGATTCTAAAGAGGCTTTGAGACGTTGAAATGGAGGAATTAGGTGACACATTGTCATGCAAATATAATTTATGACATTAGAGTTTTGTTGTAAAGAGATTGGTGTGTGAAAATGGACCATTTGCTTCGAGAAGGAAATTCGGTTGTAGACCATCTCGCAAAGCTAGGGAGTAGTTCTACTGCCAATGAAGATCAAGTTCTGGACTTGCCACCAGCTTCTGCTTCTCTTCTATTACTGAATCATGCAACTAGTACTTTGTATTTATGGGGCTGGTTTGTGTTGCGTTTTTCTTTTCTGATGTACCAAAAAAAATAAATGCTTGAAACTTTTTTATAATTGCTTTATACTTTGAGGGATTAGAGCTAGCCTCGTAGAATATGCAAAGCTCATAAAGTATAATGGTAGAGTATACATAATTATGAAGAAGAATAGAGGGTTGACTTGTACCGTTAGACCAACAAAGTGTAAGAGGTGAAGCAAATGTAGTACGAGAAATTAAAAGTGAAGTTATTAACAGGTTCCACAGTTTGAAGAGATTCTTCAGGAGAAGAAGAAGATTGTTCATACTAAAACAGTTATCACTTGCATAAATTTCATTATAAAAAATTGAATATTGGGATTAGAGAGAAGATATGTAGTAAGTTTGTCAATAAAAAAGGATGATAAAAAAGTAATATGACGAAAAATTCAAAAGTATTTAGAAAGAGGATCTTTACAATGATTCCTTATGTTCAATACCATATCCTAGTCATGCTCTTAGCTCTAGTTTAATATTCTCGTGAATTAAAGAACAATGAACCAAGCACAACCAAATACTTCAAATATATGATATTTTAAGAGCATTTATATAGACGTAATAGGAAGAATATTAGCAATTGCAGGAGGAGTTTGATTTATTGTGTAAAGAATAGTACCAGTAGTTACTTTCCAAAAGGTTTCATAATAAGATAAGAGGATCAAACAGGTTATAAACAATTTTATAATATGTTTGTTTTCCTTCTACATGTCTATTTTTTTATGACATTCTAAAATAAGATATTTAAACTACTATTTCAATTTAGGATAAGAATTGGATGAGAGTGGTTTCTTTGTATTTCATATCTTATCAATCCAAAATATTTTGATTTTATGAGAAGACTAAATAGCAATAATATTTGCAAACCGATAAGTTTATGGAAGGCCACTTAGATTTATTGACACGAGGTAAATCTATATAAATCTGGAATGATTATCATTAAACATCATAAGATAACGTGAACCACTCATAGAAGTATGAGGAATATTGTAACACCGAACTCTTTGAGCCCTTTTGTATTGGTCGGTACTTGGAGATGCTACTGTATATTGATATATACATGGTTGTGCATAAATTCAAATATGTATTTAAGTTCTTTGGATATATAAGTAATGATTTATAATGTTATATGCCCTTACATGAGAGTTCATTGGTATGCAAAATCTTGGAGATTTCTGACATGTAAGCTTTTAAGTGCGTAAAATTGAGTCCATTGGATGGATATGACGATGGTGGTTAAATTAAATGTGTTCTAACGCCTTAGGGGTGATTAGTCATGATTTATAGACTTATTGGGCACTTAGAAAGTTTAATTGGAAAAGTTGAAGTGCATAAGGGCTTATTTGCAAATTGTTAAAAGTTAAAGGACTTAATAGTAAATTTTCAATTCTTGGAGGACCAATTTGTAATTTTATGAAGCTAAGGTGCTTAATTATTATTTCCAAGAGTCCAAGGACCAAAATAAAAATAAAAGTTTTGGAGATTTCTAAACTTGGGCTTAATTGCAAATTTAGGAAAGTTTGGAGGGTAAAATGGTAATTTCATACAATCTAAGGGCAAAATGGTAAATTCACAATATTTTTGTCAAAGAAGAGTCAAAATTCTAGACTCTTCTTATGTATGGTCGTGCATCCCACCCTTTAAGACTTAAACACTTTGTTTTAATTAAAAGAGAAGAGAAGAAAGGAGAAGAGAGGAGAGAAACAAGCCAGTTTCGGCCCTCACCTATTTTCCACCAAGTTTTTGATTTTTCAACCTCAATCAAGGTGTTCTAAGCTAATTTGGGGTCAAGGAACTCAAATCTATCGTTAGATTTGAGAATTTATCGATTGGAAGATATCACCAAAGGAAAGTTTAGGTAAATTTTGTCTCATCTCTCTTTACATTAGGATTTTGAGTTTGGTGTTAAGATATGTTGTTATCCATGCTTGATTGTGCATGAACCATGGTTTAGATGAATGCAATATGTCATGGAGAGGGTTCTTTGAGTCAAAACCAAAATTGTCCCCTTTAGGTGAAAGTTTGTGAATTCTTGAATATCTTTTGGAATTGATGGTCTAAATGAATTCTATGGTGTTAATTATACATGCATGATGTGAATTGATGATGAAGAATGAAGAAAATGTGTGTTGGTTAAGTGTAGGTCGAAATGATGGAGAAGAAGTGGATTATGGAAATGAGTTGTGTAAGTGATTAATGTAGCTTAAATGAAAGGAGTTGGTTTGAAGGGATTGGTGGAATGTGTTATTGAATGGGAGTGTTTACTATATGACATGATAGGAGCAAGAATTATTATGATAAAGTTTTGGAAATGTGACTTGAAAGTCATGCACATAAGGTGTTTGTTAAAAATGCCTAAGTGAACTTAGCTTAGGATTTAAGGCTTTGTAATGGTATGCATTGGAAAAATGCTTTCATGTTTACTTAAAGTGAACTTGAATTGTTGCTTAGGTTGATGAGCAATAACCTAATGTGTTTGGATAAAGATGGGCTTAATTATGTTTTGATATGAGTAGGTATTGGATTAAAGGCATTAAATGCCTTGGAAAATGTAAAAGAAAAACTAATGTGGGTAGGAAGGAAGTAACCATGTGAGGAATTAAAGTGCAGAATCCTATAGTTCAAAGAGAATGATATTATGTTTTATACACTTATGTGATGGTGTATAATTATAAAATTTATGTTAAGTAGTAATCTCATTATATGTCTTTTACGTATAAAGGCTCGGGAGCTTGGAATCAAGGAGCTCGTATTGAGAATTTTTTAAGGCAAAGTAGTGCACACCCTCTTTTAAGGTGAGTTGGGGAAACCATATTTCTCAAAAAGGATTAGAACATCCTAAGACAGGCATGATGACTTGTATGTGAATTTTGAACCTAGGCAACGTATGGTAAACTTAAATTTCAAACGGATCCTAATATGCTTAGGTATTTAATCAATGACATTATTTTTATTCACTCTTTACACTTGGAGTGCAACTGATGTTTTTATTATGTATTTTGAGAAATAATATTGTTTTCAACCAATCTGAACTTGAAATGTAAAAGACAACGTTTTATTTTTTGAAACTGCATTTTTGAGTAACTTTGCACTTGGAATACAAAAGATTACTTTTATTTCATGAAATAATGTTTTTGAACTTTCATATGCATAACCGAGTCATATATGCTATGAGTATGTCTTCTCTTTTGGCTAGAGCCATAGCAAGGTTTCATTTTATCGGTTGGATCGATAAATAAAGGCATGGTGCCTTACTTGATTTTTGTACTTAATTGTTGTATATGATTTTTGTTATTGGTGAGGAAACGATTGCCATTCGTGTGCTGGGCACAACTGATTATGATTAAGTGATCCCGTACCCTTGATGCTAGTACATTAAAGTTGAGTTACCGTATTGACACCTTTCTATGGGACTTGCGGTGATTTCACACCTAGGGTCTGGACATCGATGAGGTCATCACCTAGGGTCATGACGCTCTTGTCGACTATAGTCTAGACTCACCATGGACAAAAGTAGAGCCAACACCGAGTATCAGTGGGTGTGCACATTAGTTTGGCCGACTAATGGTGTCACACATGATTGTTTTGGCTTATATTGATATTGGTTTTCCTATCGAGATTTGATTGATATATATGATGTTTTTATGCTTTTGTGTACTGGAACTAGAACCTGTGTTCACCGGATGAGTGAGTTAATACGCTAGGCCTATATGGTTCCTAACCAATATACGTTGAGTCGTAGGCTGGGCCTATGTGTTTTCTGAGTTCTGTATGTTTATTTTATAAGATTATTCATATCGTCTTGGTGTGTATCGAATTCTATTCGTGCTCTATGTTTTTCCTACTAGTTGAGTACCTAATGTACTCACCCCCTTCCGCTTTCCAACCATGCAGGTTAATTAGTGAGTTTAAAGCTCTGAGTAGATTGTGCAATCGTTTGGTAGTTTCAGGGTATTACCACACGTGGGTAGTTTTGGCTCTACACTTAGTTGCATAATGGCTCATGAACTGTTTTATTGTTTTACTGTTTTATTACCTTGGTCATGTTGATATGTTTATAATTTTCTAAACTTAACCTTTGACTGTTTTGGTTGTTGTAAAAGATTTTATGTATGAACTTTTGATACTGTTGTTGAAATTGCCTTGAGTTGAGATTGCCTTGAGTGGACTTTAAAGTCTTGAAGTTGTGGTCGGATGTGAATATAGAAGTGTGTTTGAAATAGTTTGTAGTTTTGGGATTTTTAAAAATACAGCATTTGTGCTGCCTAAATTTTTCAAAAAAGAAAAAAAAAGGAGAAAGGTTAAATTAGCCTTGCATAGTCGGATTAAGGATACCGTGAGTGTCCTTAGCTTGGTTATGCGGCGGTTGTCATAGGCCCGATGTGGTACCGGGTCGTCACAATTAAATTGGTATCAGAGCCGATACCCGAACCGTTGTACTAGCTAGGCTGGACTCTAAAGAGGGCTGGGCCCTAAGGGGGGTGGAGAGTGTGAGATCCCACATCGGTTGGAGAGGGGAACGAAGTACGCTATATAAGGGTACGGATATCTCTCCCTTACAGACGCGTTTTTCATGGCCTAATGGACCAGATCCCATTGAAACTTCGAGGTTAAATGTGCTTAAGTGAGAATAGTTCTAGGATGGGTGACCTCCTGGGAAGGCCTCGGGAAAAGCAAAATCGTGAGGGCTTGGCTGGGCCAAGGCCCAAAGTGGACAATATCTGTGAGCGGGAGATCTGGGCTGTTACATAACGTATCATTATCTGTTATAGATGGTAGTATTCTTTTTTTTTATATAATTATGGAATTGAATGCATAAAGGTCTTGTATGATTTTAACTAAGCCATGGTATTCTTCATACTTGATGATAGTATTCTCATTCTAAGGTGAACATGTGCATTATATGTGATACATGCTTGTATTTTTTGTATATAAGTTGGTATTTGATGTATGGAGTTTTGATATATTTTTTATTTATCCATGATATTTTTTATACTTGGTGATGGTATTATCATTTTAAGATTAACATGTGACCTATCTATTATATGCAGTGATATTTTTGTAAATAAATATAGTATTCGATGTATGAAGGTTTGGTATAGTTTTAAATGAGCTATTTTATTCTTTGTAATTGGAAATAGTATTCTCATTTTAAGGTAAATATGTGACTTATCTATTATAGGCAGTGGTGATTTATTTTTCATAAACATGGTATTTGATTTATGAAGTTTCAGTATAGTTGAGCAATAGTATTCTTCATACTCGATGATGATATTCTTATTCTAAGGTTAACGTGTAACTTATCTATTATGAGTGCGTATTTTGTAAATAAGTGTGGCATTGGATGTATGAATGTTTATTATAGTTTTAACTAAGTTATGATATTCTTTATGCTTGGTAATGGTAGTCTCATTTTAAAATTAACATGTGCATTATTTGTTATAGGTGGTATTTTTTATACATAAGTGTGGTATTAAATGTATAAAAGTATGATATTGTTTTAATTCAACCATAGTATTCTTCATACTCAGTGATAGTATTCTCATTTTAAGGTAAATATATGTATTATCTATTAGGGTGGTGGTATTTTTGTACATAATCATTGAATTAAATATATGAATTTCTAGTATAATTATTACTAAACTATAGTGTTCTCTATACTTGGTGATAGTATTAACGTGTAACTTATCTATTATAGATGCTGGTAGTTTTTATAAATAAGCGTCATATTGGATGTATGAAGGTTTAGTATAATTTTAACCGAGCCATGACATTCTTTGTACTCAGAGATGGTATTCCCATTTTTAAGGTGAATGAGTAACTTATCTATTATGGGTAGTGATATTTTTTATACATAAGTGTTGTATCTCTTTTTTTTAAGCAACTATGGTATGGATGTAGCACCCCACTCTCGCAAGACACGTATCTGACATTTTGAGTGATGTCTGAGTATGTATCCTGCAAAGGCGGCATACTAAGACAGACAAACACTCGAAACTCAATACAATTTTTTTTAAATAACACACACATGCGGAAATCAATAATCAAATCAGGCCCACTATTTCAACCGCAACAATACAATCATCAGAAGTTCAATAGCCATTTGGGCCTATTACAAATACAAAATACTTGTAGTCATAATTTCATTATTCTAATTTGGAAAGTTATTACAAAATAGAAATATTCAAATACACAAGTTATAATAAATGCGGAAGACTCAATTTGATACAAAATAAAGAAAATACAAATGCAAACGCAAACTAATCCTGACCTTTATCCCTTACTTGAATGCAATAGGTATGCTCCCGTTTACCTAAGAGGGTACTCTTTTGAGCCTAAAAAATAATTGCAAATTTTGGGTGAGTTTTACGAACTCAGTGAGTGACCATCCTCGATGGCTCACTCAATCACATAACACATACAATTCATACAAATCACATTTATTGAAACATATTTCATATACAAAAATCAGCCAAATTATTCAAATCATACACATCAAATGCATATATGATGCTTATAAGACTCACTTTCAATTTGTTATTGTTGTGACTGAGTGCCTATAACTGTCCCGTATCTATTATGGATACTGGGCTTATTAATAACTGTCTCGTATCTATTGGAGATGCCGGGCTCATTTTACATAGTGAGCCTTTGGCTCTTAATCACTTTCTGAGTTCTAGGCACTTTTTCACATTCTGGGCTTTAGGCTATTTTTCGGTGGCTACTCCGGTTACAACGACCTTCATGTTTCATGCATTCATGTAATGGAATGCTTTACATTTTCATATTCTTAATCAATCACATGATCAATCAGTCACTTTCACATATTATCGGATCTTAGTCCGGCATTCAACATATAAGTTGAGAATCACTTTTTCATTCATATGCATATTCACATTTTTCTTCGGAACTAAGTCCGGCATTTAACAATCAAGTCATGTATGGAATGCATCTCTCGTAATCAGTCAATCATGTCAAGAAACATTTAGTTCGTCACATTCACATACAAATGGCACTTTAATATCACATTTATGCATCAAGTCTCGGACCTTCATTGTCCGGAATCAGTACAATCACAATCACATTCATTAGTAATTCAATACAAAATTTAAATAGAACAAACAGTAAGTAAGACCATCTAGGTCTACTCATAGTACGCTCCAGATTAGCATTAGCTTCCATAATCCAGAAACGTCTGGATGCAGACATTCTATCATGTATCATCATTATGCAAAACACATATTGCACACACATTATTAATTGCACAATCACATAAACATTCAGTTTTACACATATGTGTATGTGTAATGTATAATACATGTTCAATGACAATCTCGGGTATATTTTCTAAATTCACATCTTATGCTCATTCCCATTTCATAATTCATATATGTCTAATTGAACTTATATTTACACTTCATTTGTATATGATCATTCTAAGTTCACCATCCAATCTTTACCCTTTATATGTGTCTAGCTTATTCTTAAGCTTGCACCTCAAGAACACTTAGTTCTTCTAATGTCATAATCCAATTTCTCGTCATTTCTTTTCGAACATTATATGCTCTCATAATACTAAATTTTCATTCAAATTTACTTAATACATATTACTCAACTCCTTTGGATCGTAACTACAATCATATGCACATCTTCATTCTCACTACACTCATATCTTTGGTACTTTGATATCATCCATTCATTCGTTAAGTTATAACCCCAATTATCACTTCAAACATATCACACATTAGTCACATAATCAAGGAACTAGGTTCATTCTAAGTCCCTTTTAAGCCTTAATTAGGACCACTTGACCCGTGAATGTCCGTTAGTTGGACATCCATGTCCGATAAACAGACCTTTACAGGTCTCCTACAGAAACTTGCAATTTTGACCCTCTATACATCAAAATCTCTTCTCGGGGTCTTTATAGAAGTTGTAGATCTCGAAGTCCTCTTGCTAACCATACCTAAATGACCTTAATCAGAGCTCTACAGAAAAACCTCTTGCCCCAAAGTATGTCCAAGTGCATCCACATTTTCCAAATTCTAACTCTTTACTTACTACATTCACTACCTTAAGCTTGTCTATCATTTCAAATTTAATTTCTCCTCATTTTCCCATCATTCTAACTCCATTTCAACTCAATATCATCCATAAACAAATTATAGTCCATGATTGATCATGAACACTAATAATAGAACATACATATATATACACATTCATCATCAACTTCCTACAAATATTCAACTTCATTTTCACTTTCATTTCACTTTTAACTATCACCTTAATTCTTCCCATTTTAAGATATCACATAACTCCCTTTCCTTAGCTCTAGATTCATTTTATTTCATCACAAAAACACCCAAAGATATTCACGTTAACTCATCAAGAAAACAAAACATAAACTTATTATGTATCCAGTTTTCCTGCACTTTTTCCTACACCCAGTACTCAACTTCATGTTAACATTCGAAACTCTTAAAGATAGAATTTAAATTCGACGTCTTCATTCAAAATGTAGTCATATGTCTCTAGTTTAATTCAAATTAAGAATCATTTCATTGGGATAACTACACATAAAGTTATAGCCAAAATACAGAAGCATAATAAATGGAAAATGTTACAGTTAACATTTTTCTAACACCCTTTTAAACACCATTTACTCAATTTAATCCAACATTATATCATTTCATAAGCTATTACCCATCAAAACACAAAAGCAAGACATGAATCTATCCACATTTCTCATCCACGTTTTCGCATATACCCCTCCTCAATTTATGAACATTTAACCTCTAACTATCATCAAATCATGTTTCATTCATTAAATCTAGAAGAGTGATGTTTATACTTACTTATTTAGCTTCAAGATCTTCAAACTTTTCAAGATCTCTCTTAACCCTAGCTTTCTTCTCTCACATGTGCATCATCCTTCAAGGGTGGTAAGGTTAGGTCTTTAGTAAGAAGTGAAGAAAATAGAATGACTAGTGATAGAAGAAAGCAAGGTTCAACTTTGTGGCTTTGGAGAAGAGAATGACTAGTCATTTGCCTTCAATTTTCAACCCAATTTCTCCAAATTTTCAATGATACTTGCCATTAAATCCCAATGTCATAGATGGCAATTTCCATTGCCATTCGACTCTTATTTCTACTCCTATTCATCAATTATTCTGCTACTTGGCATTTTTTCTAATCCAAAAATACCCTTAATTTCAGTAAATTCTCAAATTTTACCAAAAATTCTGAGTCAATAAATATACTCTCCAAATCAATATTTTAACACATATAATTTACAATTCCAAATATAATCACATTTATAGGTCAATTATACCCAGAATATGTCAATGAATGCATGTACAATCATTTTAATGTGTGCAAAAATTTAAATTCACATGCATGTATGCTAACATTATGCATGAGCATGAAATGCATTTTTCTTAATCTCTCATAGATCTCACATGTACCAAATTTTAGGGTTATAATCTCTTGGTATAGGAACGAGATGTTAAAATGGATGTATAAAGGTCTAGTACAATTTTAACTAAGTCATGATACTCTTCGTACTTGGTGATGGTATTTCCATTTTGAGGTAAACGTGTGATATTTTTTATGCATAAACATGGCATTAGATGTTTGAAAGTCTAGTCTAGTTTTTATTGAGTCATGATATTCTTCATACTTCGAGATGATATTCCAATTTTAAGGTGACAGCACTTCCTTTAAAGGGGAACAGATGCTGTTCCATATGGCCTGTGTGTACCCTGTACCATTCATTAGCCGCACATTTCATTTATTTATTGTAGAATGTGTGGCTAACAATAGATGGCACAGACTTGGCATACGGATATGGAACAGAAGATCTCCGGTCATTAAAGCTAGTGAAAATTATAAAATTAACCGCCACTTTCCATGCACAATTGTTGACACTTCCAAACGAAAAAGTAGCTTCTGCCAATAAAGAAACCATTGCGTTGCTGCCTTTTTCTCCTATTTTATACCCAACCACATCAGTATCACTGTTTTATTTTATTCACGAGATGCCAGCACTTGAAAACATGTTCTGTTCTCAAAATGAATTAACTTACGTATGTCTCATTTCTAATTGAAGTAAATACAATATCTTACAGAGCTCTTCCATATATGTATGTGAATGATCTCCGGCAGCAAAAACTGCCACCTTATTCATCACTTCAATCCAACTAAAACCAGGGATTTTCCTTAATCCTTCGTATATCATAGCCTTTCTAATCATCTCAGCTTCCTTCCATTGCCCACTGGCACAATACAAATTTGACTGTAACACGTAACTTATCTCTTTATGAGGCTTTAAAACCTTTAATGCCTCCCCCCAATATGTCCCCATCCCCACTTCACCCCATGCCGAGCATGCTCCAAGCAGAACCTCACAAAAGCGAGCCTTATATTTACCTGCTTTTGAAAACGTACTCACCAATTCTTTTGCTTCCGCTAAGTAGCCACTTCGTCCTAGCATATCTATCATGCTTGCAATGTGATCAACATCGTAGGAAAGCCCATGAACTGACTCCATTGATGCGAAAAGTGCACCACCTTTCTCTATGAGCCCCGAGTGACTGCAAGCCATTAACAAACCAATAAAAGTCACTTCATCTGGATTTTTTCCTGATTCTAGCATATCTTCATATAGTTGCATAGCTTGGCTAGCCTTTCCATGCAATCCAAACCCAAACAACATAGCATTGAAAGAGACCAAATCCTTCTCATCAATATCATGGAATGCCAAAAGAGATCCATCTAAATCCCCACATTTAGCATACATGTTGACTAATCCGTTGCCAACATAAGCATAAGCATGGAAACCATAGTGCATTATGCATCCATGAATCATTCTACCATGCCCACAAACTGCCAAACTCGAACATGCATGAAGGACAGCTCCAAATGCATATTCATCAGGGATCAAACCATATCTCATCATGCCTATAAAGAAGCCAAGAGCCTCATCGCCATATCCGTTTCTAACATACCCTGTAATCATAGATGTCCATGAAACAACATTCTTTTCAGGTGCATGGTGAAACGTGATATAAGCTTCATGGATGTCTCCTGCTTTCATATACGCGTCAATAATGGCATTCCAAGATACCAGTGATAGCATTTCAGCATATTCGAAAACCTTCATAACATCATATATCGAACCAAGTTTTGCATAAAAACTTATAAGTGAATTGCTTGTCTCAACTGCAGAGATCCAGCCACTCTTAATCACAACAGCATGCATCATAAGTCCATGGAACAATTCTAAAGATTCAGCGCAAGCATTTATAAGTGCACTATAAGTCCATTGGTCAGGCTCATAAGAACTCTTCCGCATCCTACTGTATAGATCAAAACATAACAATATTTCACCATTTCGACCAAACCCAGATATCATTGTGTTCCAAGAAATACCAACCTTTCTAGTGATCATTTCAAAGACTTCGCTTGCTACATCAAACTGACCACAATTAGTATATGCAAACAAAAGCGAACACCACGACACATCATTCCTCCCATCCATTTCGTCAAACACTTTCCTAGCAGAAAAAGGGTTCAAGCACTTTCCATACATGTGTATAAGAGAATTATTGACAGGAACAGAAGAATTATACCCAGAAACAACGGAGAAAGCGTGAACTTTGGCTCCAATGCCAAGCGAACATGAACTAGCACAAGCACTTAGAGTTGCGGTCAAAGTGAAGTGGTCAGGCTTGGCGCTGCTGGATCGCATCTGGTGAAAGAGTAAGAGGGCCTCTCGGTGAAGACCAAGTTGAGAATAGCCAGAGAGCATTGAATTCCAGGCGATTGTGTCTTTTGTTGGCAATTCGTCAAACAGCTTGCGAGCATGTTCAATACAGCCCGATTTTGCTAGGGAAGAAATCTTGGAGGTGATTCTGAATAAGCAAGAGGACATGTCATCCTAATTCAAAGTCACCAACATGCCGGTTAGATACTTCAACACAATCTGTACGACATAGAGTGGAGTTTTAGCTAGAATAGATAGCTTCGCCTTAATACGAAAACTAAAGGAGTTGTGTTTATGGTAGTATTAATAAAGAAAATAATAATTTTTTTCACGCTTCCAAATTTTATTTAACCGAAGAACAAATAGACGGAACTTTTAGGTTTATATGCGCAGTGTACCTAATTTAGTTGGAGCTTGAGACATGTAAGAATACAAGTGTTATTTATATGAAATCCAAGGCCCTTGTATTCCTCTTAGGGCCTGTAAAAGTCGTCTCGATAAAAAGCATTGAATATGTCTGGTTTACACAAAAACATAAATAAATCGAACTTGTTGCAGCAAGGCAACCATAGTCTCTGCATATTCAAATTCAACTTCCAACCCACCACGTCTTTTGATAATCCTTAATACAATCTCTATGCTCTGTAGGATTTGATAACTAACGCTCTCTTCCCAATGCCAAGAAACAGATTCCCATATTTCCAACTTGCTTGGAAATGTTGACATGGTTTATAAATATTCCATTTGCTCTTGATTATAAATGAAATTTAGCTCCATACAGAACAGAATGTGCTTGAATTCCAAGTCACCATATTCAAATGTCATAAAAGCTCTACTCTTAGAATTTTGTCATTGTCTTCCGAAAGAGCTCCCTGGGTGCTGCACATCAAAATGACAATGATAAAAGGTTGGTTAAATAGACATGAAGTTAAAAATTAAGATCTTACCAGGTAAGTTTGTAAAACTCTCAAATTGCTCGTACGCCTGCCCAATGAACATTTCTAAGCCTGAAACAATAGCGGCTCCAGATTCTTCAGCCTCTCTCAATAGTCGTGTTATTTTCGGAGTATAAACAGCATCAAAAACCAAGGAGTAATATTTCAAAGCATTCTGCAAAAACAAAACAAGTCCTTTTTAACTTCCCAATCCGCAACATTGTTTATTTAATCAATGCAATGGACAATCACGAGCTATAGCATACAGAGCAGGATTCCCAGCAACCCAATTCGTTTGAATGACTGATCCATTATTCGGCATAAAACGTCTATCAGGTTAAGGTGATATTTGTAAGATTCCACCACTTATCACGAAGGATCAGACTAGCAAAACCTAGCACATGATAGAAACGCCATGTGTTGATGACCCTAAATCATCAATTCATGATATCTTTATTTCTTCAAATAGAGGAAGCAGTCTCATTGTCCTTCTATAACAGCCATCATGCCTTTACGCTTACTATTGCTGAGCACTAAGGAATGCTACTAAAGGCATAGGAAGCCACTTGGTAATCATCAGACTATCCCCAAGATGGAACACCAATAACAATCACAGAGGGAGACGTGTAAGGATATAACATCCATGATGAACCTAAAGATAACTTTACTTTTGAAACATGTTTTATGTATGAAATACCTAATAATAGACAATGGACAAAATAATAGGAAATGCATGAAACCTTGGGAATCGGTGTTTCGTCAACTTTTGGGTGCATTCCGATAGATGTCGTGTTTGCAAGAATCATGCCATGCTCTGGATGGAAACTGCCCAACTCAGCCAGAGATACAGCATCTCCTCCTACTACGTTGGCAAGTTCCTTTGCCCGATCTTTATGTCAAGTTGATGTCAGATAGTACGAAAGCAATGGTAAGTATCAGGAGATGTGCTCATCACATTAGAAGCATGTTCATTCTTCTCCAAATTTGTGACTTAGTATATAAGAAAGGTTACAGTTTGTTCTCCATTCTACGAAACCCATGTTTATGCATAAGTAGGAATTATAAGAAAAAGAAACTAAATGAAGGAACCCACCATAAGTGCGATTAGAAATTATAACCCTAGCTCCCTTTTCTTTTGCACCATAAGCAAGTGCCTTGCCAGCGCCACCAGCACCAATAACCACAAACAACTTACCAGCTAATGGTGAACTAGCTTTACTGCTAATATTTTGTGAAACTGCAAAAAGAGAAGGAAATGAAATATAGAACGTTTTAAAATAAAGCATTAAATCAAAACATGCACAAGGAGGCAAAATAGAACCTCGCAGGCCATCCTCAATAGCAGAAATAGCACCAACATAGTCTGTATTGAAACCAAATAACTTCCCATCGTTTTGTCTTCTTATAATGCAATTAACAGCTCCAATTGACTGAAAACTTGTCAAGAATAAACCGTTATCCAAATGCATAAAACAAGTCACAAACAAGTGACTAAGATTGATTGAGAATTATATGCATGTCAAATTCTCTGCCAGAGATAAGAATTACCTTTGCAACTGGATTGACCTCGTCACAGCACATCAGAGCAGCTTCCTTGTGAGGAATTGTACAACTGCATATTAAGGGACTCCATGTTAAATTATATCAAGCACTCCAACAGATCCGTATTCAAGTATGTGACACACTTAAGAACATTAAAAAATGCTTATATCCAACTAAGAACACACAGGAAGGTTTCTCCAACCACTGACACACTTTGTGACTTTCCTATAAACAAACCAGCAAACCGCTACATAGATTTCAGAAGGTTAAGGCATATAAAAATAGAACCTGAATCCTGCAAAATCTGTGGACGAATATGTCTGCAGAAAATTAGCAAGATTATCCACCAGTAAATGCAAATACACCCCATTGAATCCAACTGACTTGAATGCTTCATTGTACAAAGCAGGTGATTTGCTATGGCTGACAGGGTTTCCAATAATGCCAAATACTTTTGAGTCAGGTCCAATTTGTCTGAAGTTGTATAGATCCAGTAGATCTTTGATCATCGGTTGACCAGGAGCTGAAACTAATCCAGACTCAAGGGTGCCAAAAGTGAGATATCCACCAAATTTTGCACAAAGAATTCTTGACATCAAGCCTCTTTCACCCATAACAATAGCAATAATTGGAACCTGAAATAAGAACAGCCACTATAAATAAATCCCTTCAAGCTTCAGGAATACGCAAGTTTAAAAGGCTCAATATTACATGATCACAGAATAACAAAGTAGTGACAGCAAAGAAGCAGAATATGAAGGCAAAAGGTAATGTGGCATGAAATTGTGAGGCCATTTAACACAGATAAATTGAATCAAAAGCTGCCACTAAGGAATAAAACCTGAAGGAAGTAAATTTCAGATTTGAAGCACATGCTTTCATTTGAAGCTTGTTTAACCATCAACAAAAATCTCTAAAGGATATCCTAACAAATTGTCAACAAAGCCAAAAGAGTCAGTCACTTATCATCCATAAACTACAAATAATTAGGTTGATGGGTATAGCAAACACATGGGGAAAAATCCTTTTACTCTTCTAAATCATAGATAGGGAAAATTATGGCAGAAATCCAGTGAGCTTCAGCTTATCATATAAGCCACTTACTTGAGAATGGACAGTTATTTGGAAAATCCGTGCCACATCAGTAATATCCTGTGCAGTAGTGGCAATCTTCACGATGTCAGCTCCAGCAGCTTGTATTCTTGCCACAAGATTACCGAGATCCTCAACAGAAGGAGTATTCTGATAGTTGTGTGAAGAAACAATGACTCTGCATTTTTCTGGTTTCTTGCCACGGATTAACTCATTAAATTCTTGGACAACCTTTATGGAGAAGGAGATAAGTATTAAACGGTTATGGACATCTTCAAATTTCCACATGATATAGATTAGAATCAATGACTTCACAATCTTATATCTCCTAAAACATTTCTTATCGACCATCACAAAAGAATTTACTAGTCAACAAGCTGAAATCATCAGTTGAAAAAAACTTTATGTCATTCCAAAGCCCTGGTAAGATTAGGGAGCATAAACTAACCTTAAGCTCAACATCAATGTAATCAGCACCCAACTCCATGGCTAATCGAAGTGTATCCAGTCGCTTGGTTTCATCACCGTCATACTGACCACCTTCCCATACGGGTCTAGAAGAACATTGATGGTTTTAGCCATGATACATACATTTGTTGCAAAGAAAATTTTTAAAAAGAAACAGCTAAGTAAAAGCAAAACACAGTTTCGATATCAATGCAAAAGCACCTATTTCAACAACTGTTGTTGTAAACTTAAATCACTGGTCAGAGAAAGGAACTGACTTCTTCACTTGAACTCGGAAAAGTTGAAATGATGAATATATCAGAAAACAAATAGCACGAGGAGATATTGAGTGAGTTTAAATACCTGTAGGTGAAAAGTGTGGGTAAAGGAGAGTGTTTGATGAGTATGTTAAGATCATCAATGGGATTGAAGCTCTTCAAACTATCCAATCGAATCTCAACGAGGTCAGCTCCACTACTCTTGGCTTTAACGGTATCAACCACCATCTTATCCACCATGTCCGCCATGATCGGAGCACAAATCAAAGTGGGATTCCTCCTCATTTGTCCTCTTGCTCCACTCTCCATTTGAGCCGCCGTCGAAGGAGAAGAAGCCAACTTTAACACAAAAAACCAACCAACAAAATCAACTAATCCCTTATAGACAACGAAAAAGAAGCGAGTTAAGATGGAAATCAACGACATGTTACTTCGAGGACAGCAGTCCAACAATAAGGGCATCTAACCCCGTTCCGAACACTAACAAGAAAAGGTTGTTGCTTGGAACACTGGGACAAAAGCTTTAGCAAAACTTAAGAGACCCATTATTCTAAATAGGATAATCATTCAAATGTACTGAGATTCCATAATACTTTTCTTGTTTCTTACTCTGTTCCTTGCTTGTATATGTTTCCTAGTAAACGAACATGGAAAGGAAAGCATACAGGAAAGCGAAGAACATAGGAATAAAACTGAGAAGAGGAAGAGAATACCAAGACATTGCCATAGTCCATGATACCCTCCGCAGCTTAGTTGATGGTGGTGGTCGACAATTGGAATTTTGCCGAATGAGAAGCAGAGTACATATATTACATACTGGAGAGATATCAAATGGATCCAAAGTGCGGATCGTTGGTGGGTTGAGTAGGTGTGGTTGGTTGACAAAAGGTCAGTTGAGTCATTTCCTTTGGGGGATTGCCGTCTTATTACTTTTCTTTCCCGAAAATTAAAAGGATACGTATCATAATCAGCTCGAAGCGTTAAGAAATACATGCCTCACCGCAGATAAAATTAGTCAGAACTTACGGCTTGAAACAGCCTAATGTTCTCAGGAAATAGATCGGTACAGCAACTGAAAATGACTCTCATTAATATTTAATCCGTTCTCATATGTGTGCGCATGACTGCTATGCAATTCACCTCAGTTGGTCTTCGCTTCTTATTCTCATAAAAAGGATTTGGCATTGGTCTTGTACTTCCAGAAGGAATAAGTTCTATAATCGGGTACTGGCTTGAACAAAATGTTAGTGACTCTTGTGTGTAAATCTAACTTGCTTCGCTCATAATATAACTTGCGTTCAATTAACGATTTTACTCTACATTTATTAAGTATATATACTAAGGGCGAACGGGATGGACGACCACGCAATCTATCCCGTCCAATTAATCCAACGGTTAGTTAACGTTT